>JABUQX010051093.1:0-42652 GCA_015478945.1 Trachelipus rathkii
GAACACTTAGGGTTTTTTTCCGGAAATGTTGAAACTTGTCCCAGGCAACCCTCTGTACCCCGCGCAAGACTAATGAGGTACCTAAGTGCCTACTCACTACGCACCTCATCGATTTTTATGAGTTTTACGAATAATCGTCTGAAATCTATTCCTGAGTTAGTTGAAGTTTTCTAACTAATAAATGAGTGTAATTCGACATTTTCTGTTAGAATTCTCTGTCGAAACATCATTCTCGAATTTTATAAAATTCTATAGTTAATATATCTCCGTACTTTTCATTTTTGATAATGGTTTTATTCTCTCCAATACCCAGTTCTCTCTTACTCTAAAATGGCCATTTGAAAATATCTAATAAATATATAAAATCAATCGTTACGTAGAATATAATCCAAAGTGCTCTAGCAAATAGTCAAGAACGTAGCTTACCACGGAGATCATAGAGTTTCAAAAAAGTTCTTGTCATAAAGATTTTCCATTGTAAAACATTCAAACTTATCACCTCGGTCACTATCATTATGCCACTCTTTATAACAATAATAGTGTCTGCTTCATAGATAAGCTCAATTTATGAGCATCTATTAATATACACCGGTGTTTTGTTTATAATATACAATCCGCGACCTATGGAAAACATTCTCTAAACGGGAGAATCAGGTATCAAAATAACCAAACTATGGTAGGGCTACGAAGAAACCCTTACAAAAAGGAACTTTTTTTTGATGTTAGTCACTAACTTAGCATTCTTTTATTACTGTAATCTCAAAAACTGAATGGGGAGTATATGAGGTATAATTATAGGAAATCTATGTATTTCTATATTTTAACCATTTTTAAAAACAAATTTCACAAGAATTTATATACCAAAAATAAAGGTTATTATTTATTTTTTATTTTGGTTAATACTGTTTAGTAAGTTTATCCGATAAAAAAAATATAAAATTAATATACCCAAAAATAAAAAAAAAATATTTTTTTATTTTTCCATTTTTATGAATAACAAATATTCATTACTCGACTGATGTCTCAACTAATGATTATTAAGTTATTCTACTTTGATGATACTTAAATCGTTAGTTATTTCACAGAGATTTATATATTTGAGTGGCACACTATGACACTATATCGAGACTTATAATCTCTTAGACTGTTCGTATCGTTTTAGTTTGTTGGAAATAACTATATATATAAGTTAGAATAAGTTTAAAGTGAATATATTAATATTATAAGTGGGTACGTATTCGCCGCAAAAAATGAGTTTGCGACTGTAACAATTTATTTTGGGAAAGTATTTGTTTCATGTGACTATTTTTAAGATGGTCCTCCCAAACACATTCAGATCACTTGTACTTTAAAAGTTACTCATTGTTGTATAGCATCGAGATCACCACATATGCGGGTTGAAGATGAGTAAAAGATTTTTTTAAAGACTAAAAATAAGGTCGTTTGCTCAGAATGATTGAATCAAATAAAAGTGGGCAGAGGTTAATTATATTTAGGATTGTTTTATATGAGAGAGTGGTATTCTTCCACTTCTCGATAGACTCGAGTCATCTATTACAGGTTATTCAGGAAGAACGTCAGACCTTATCGTCGAGAGCGCTAAAGCGGCTGAACTGCTTCTTCACTTAATCCAACGTTTTATAATAGAAGAGCTTATTAATTCAAGAAACTCCGCTTTACGCAAAGAACAATATAGTAGCAGTAACGAACGTATTTTCAACGGGAAACACAAGATAGTATGGCGCAGAGGATAGAGTTGTGTTAAGCGAGAGAGTATCAGTAAAAAGATCATGTCAAGAATGAAAAGTACTCATTGCTCATCCGGATTAATATTTCGTAGTTGGAATTTTGGTGTTGTTGTATGTCTGAATGTAGTTAAGTATCGTCTGAGTAACTCATTCGACTTATAAATATTAGTCCCCCAAGAATGGAGAGTCACTCAATATGACAGTCGATATAGTGGGCTCTCTAAGATAGAACAATCTTCGAAGACAACTACGAACTCACCTACACCACGATATAGAGTAACTAATAAATTACAGTTTCCATGACATACCAAGCATGTAAGATTAATTGTGTTCTAACCAAAATGGATACCAAAGAATATTATGGTGTTTCTCAGATGTTTATTTTTTTAAATCAGAGATTCTCTATTATTCTTTTACTCGCACAAACATACGAGATATATGCTTGAGAGAGAATAACCAAAATTTAACATTGCAGTTGGTACACTCCGATGCTGTAATATATACAATTAAGGATTATCTCTACAAATAAGGTTCAATAAATGGTTATGCTTGTGATATTAAATTGTTTCGAGGGTATTTGAGATTATTTTTTTCTCTCGAATATATTACCTGACGATAGCGCTTACAAGACACACCAATAACATTCCACGTGGAAATCAGCGTAAAGAAATAAAATTGCTTCTAAAAATGAAAGGAAAAAAAATATTTGCAATTTTATAGTACTAGAGATATATTATATAATTTAATTCTGGACACTTTACTGAAAAGTTACGATAAGCTAGGCATAAGACAACAACCCATTATATACATTCGTGGAATCCGAGCGTATAGAATAAATTTGAGTTACTTAAAAAGGAAAATAAATAATTCTTTTGATTTTATTTTTAGGTGGCTATTTTTATTTTATTTCCCAATTTTACTGCGATAACTTCAAAGCATTAAAGATTAAACATTCGTGAATTCTAGGCGTTAAGAATAAAATTGAGTTCTAAAAAATATGATAAAAAAAAGAGTTGAATTTTTATTGAGTTATATTAAAAGTTATTGAGAGTATTTTAGCACATATGAACCTTCGACTTATTATATTCGCCACTTACACTTCGACTTAGCCACTTAGACTCTTCACGACTTAGGCTACTTAAGAACCTTCGACTTATGAACACTTGACCTTCTAATAGTTAATCACTGATGAACTATTACGACTTAGGCGATTAGACTTTACTATTCTATAATGTTATAGACCTCGAGACTTAGCACATTTAGACACATTTCTCAGATCAATATCTTTAGCGACCCTTCGACTTAGCACTGTATTCTTTATGACTCTTTGTTTAAAGATGTCTAAATCTCACCCGCTTAAAACCCTTTTTGCTATTGGAGAGTACACTCTCACTTTTGAATGCTAACCTCACAATTGAAAGACATGAATAAATGTTCGTTATCCATACTAAACCCGTTTTCACTATGAAGAGAAGACGAATTTTGAATGACTGTTCCTCAAAGAACGAGATATGCAACTAGAAAAGTATTTAGTTTATAGTATATAGTCTATAGTTTTCATTTTAATAGCGATAATATGGAGAGCAATTTATCACTGTTATTGACTTAACTTTATTTCTTTTAGCTGGTTAATAAATTCTATGACGTCACAGCATATTAATTTTAAATGCTTCAAAACCTATACTTCTACAACTTTATATACTTAAATATTTAACAATAATTTATTCATTTGTTTAATATGGATATTGTTAATTAGTGTTAGTGTTAAGAGACATACATTATAGTAGAATATTAATTTTGAAAATGGTAATTTCTGAGATAAATTATGTACATTTAAAGAATCAAGAATTTATATACAGGAGTAGTATGAAAAATATCCATGAATTAATTGTAAATCAATATCTCTCGTGTTATCAATGACATAGATATTATTGTTTAAGTTTGATTAAAGTTGAAACTAAAAATTAGATTTCACTTTAAATTACAAGGGAGGTTTGAAAATTTTAGCTTATGTTAAGATTTGCTTAACATATCTCTACAGTTTTAAAGACAGATAGAGAAAAATCTAACTGAAATAATAGTGCTACAAGAAAAAATTAAATAATAAAATAGATACCACACTCTCGTTATTGATTTTTACAAAAGGAAAACACGAGTAATTAATAATTAATGTATTTATGTGAATTTAAATATCATTGCTTGAATGATGATAAAAAAAACTTTATGTAAATTATTATTACCTATTACTATTACTGAGGAGTATTCCCGGTTATTACTATTCTATTACTAATTACTATATAACTATTATTCGAGTCTAATGGTCACTATTTATTATTATTATGTATTATTATTTTATTTATTATTATTATTATTTTATTATTATTATTAATTATATTATTATTATTATTAATTAGATTTGTTTTTTTTTTTTTTATTATTATTATTTTATTATTATTAATTATTATTATTATTATTATTATTTATTTAATTATCATTATTATTATTATTTATCATTATTAATCATTATTATCATTATTATCATCCTCATTATCGCTTAAAATATTAAGTTATTATTTGATCATAATTGTGGAATATGATTATCAGTTATAATTTTACAATTATTAATCAATTATTTATTGATATATAATGTTCTAATGTCTGTAAACAATTATTATTATACGAGTATTTGTATTACTACTATTATTATTTATTATTATTTATTGCAATTATTATTATTATTATTAATTATTATTATTTATTAATTATTAAATTATTATTATTATTATGCTTAAGCTTTCAAAAATTTTCAAATGATGATATATAAAATAAATTAAAACTTCTGACTCTCCTATTTATTCCAACTTTTCTTATTGGAGCGAGAAAGAAATTTATAAGTGTAAGAGAACTTGACTAAGTTTATTACACCAAAAGTTTAGGTGGAAAAATAAGATTAAAAATTAAAAGGTTATCAAACAAAGGCAAGGTTATTCGATACGATAAATAAAATATTAGTTTTTATTATGTGCTTTTAAAATGGAAAAGAAATCGCATTTAGCACACAAATATAAAGGGAGTAAATATTTATAACTATATATATATATAAATATATATTAATATTATATATAATATATATTAAGTAAATATATTAAATATATATATATAATATATATAATAAATATAATATATATATATATATATATATATATATAAACATATATATATATACTATATATATATTTATAATAATAATATATAATAATAATATATATAATATATATAATATATATATATAATATATATATATATATAATAATATATAATAATATATATATATATACTATATATATAATATATATCAATATATATATATAATAAATATATATATATATATATATATATGTATATATATAATAATATATATATATATAGTGGTATTCCTCAAGGTTCTGTTCTAGCCTCTATCATCTATCCTTTACTTCATCGTCTAGACTCTAGATACACAACGTTGATGACTCCATCCCTCATTATCACATCTCTCATTTTGAAGGCGTTCAACCCAAACGAAAATATTGTTACTAAAGGTACAAGGGTGTCCTTGAAGTAATTGAATTCTGACCTTTCTTGTATTCTTAATTTCGGTAGGAAGAACATGGTCCTTTTTAATATCACAAAACTCAGTTCCTTCTTTCAATTTAGTCGACATTATGTTCCAAATTACTATATAACATCTTCAACATCTTCAACATCTTCAACATCTTATACAGAAACAAACTGCCCAAACTTTCTTGTTCTTAATGTTAGAGTTTCCTTTCATTCTGATATTTATCAGAGGGATCACATTGTTTCCTTTACAAAGGAAACATCTAAGAGATTAAATATTCAGAGTCTTCTTCAGCATTTCTTCATATCACTCTAAGTGCGTACTCTTTATTGAGGCGTCGTTCGCCCTTGTATAGAGTATGCATCACAAATCTGTATCACACACACACACATACCTCACACAACTAATCTTGAAAATGATCGACAGGGAAAAATGATCGACAGGCCAACTAACTTGGTCGACATTTAGATAAAACAAAAAAAAAAAAAAAAAAAAAAAAAAAAAAAAAAAAAGCTAACTTGAGAACACCTAACAATCCTAAATTACGCCTGCGGAGGCTATACAAGAGAATTTTTTTAGGTCGTGTCGACCATCTTTCCCTGTCGACCCTTTGGGCTAGTCCCCTCGATAATCACTCTCCCGAACTTTTGAATTACTCTCCTGACTCCTCTTATTATCGCTATTGCAACAACTGGCATACTCCTCTGAACTCTCTCCGTTGCCATCCTCCTCCTTTGAGGAAGGTGCCAGTCCACACGCACACTTTTTCCTGACATGTGAATCTTTAATATTCGATTATGTATTGTCTTTTATTTTATGTCGTTTTATTGAAGGTGAACCCTGGTTAGGAACATAACGATCCAAATAGACGGCTTGGTCTGATTTCGAGTGTTCGAAAAAATTTTGGGTTTAATGCCAAAATCTCTATTTCATTCATTTATTTATTTATATAGACATATTGTCTTTTAGTTTTTTCTACCAACTCTGGAGGATATATATATATATATATATATTTTCTATATCTTTTATGACGAGGAAGAAAACAGTATATTATAAACATCTTCATTATTAAAGAGAGAAAAATAATATATAAGAAAAAGTTAAAAAAGTTAAAATATAATTTCTAAAATTTCTAAGAGGAACCTAAATCTAAAATTTAAAAATTAAAAAGTCAAAAAAGATAAAATTAAATTTTAAAAAATGTAACATGATATGAAATTTTTTTTACAAAATTTGCCTAAAAATGGGAAAAATAATGATAATATTACTTTACATAAAGGAGAAAAAAAATCAAATAGTTTACCAAGACGACAAAAAGAAAAACAAAAAAGCAAAAGGCAAAAAAACCAACACTGTTATAATTACCTTGACGCTCCGGAGAGAAACAGAAAATTTGACAAATTTTAAAAATTACAAACTGAAATTAAAATTGAGAGCGGAGTTAAAAGATTTTAGGTTGTTGATATAATAATATTGTACCAGGTTAGTTGGTAAGACAAATTAAAATATTGCTAGATGACAGACTTAAGAATATTTCAGAATGTGAGATTAACAGATTAACAATTCATGACAAGGAAAGGTTATACTGTAAATAATTGTGTGGCGGAATCATTACTGTTTAGGGATGGTTTATATTTATTGATATATAACGATTCAAGAATTAGAAGAGACTGCGTGTCGGAGGCAGAAGTAAGGATATCGAATTGATCAAATTTCAGAGGAGAGGAGCAGGTTTCGGAATGAGCTCTAATTGGAGAAGATTCCTTTGCAGACAGAGGGCACAGGGTTCTGTGACTAATTCCCATGTGAGCACATGCTCGGGAACGGAAAGGTCTTGAGATGTCCTATAGAGAAGCCAATGAGGACATGTATACATGTGTAGACGACTCCAGACTCAGACAGTTCAAGCAAACGGTCTTTGTATCTGAAAAAAAGAGCTGATCTTTAGAGAATTAGTTAGAACAATATTGAAATGTATATGAGGAAACAAGCGATTGAGAGAAGTTTCCAGTTCCTTCTTGAGTGAAACAAAAGCATTGCCAATGAAAGAATAGGAATAGTGATTTTCTTTAGGCTTCTGTACTATTTCCAACTTTTTCTATTTTTCATTAAAGACCTTCTTTCTTTACTTCATAACCTATTTAATATACTAACGACTCCATTTCATTACTCCTTTCATTTTGAAAAACTCCCTACCCGGCAGCAAATAACTCATGGAAGGAGAATAACCTTATAGCAACTAGCCTTTGATCTTTCTCGAATTTCTAATTAGGGCAAGGAAAACATGGTTGCTCTCAATGTCAAAAAAGAACTCTGTTTCTTCATTTTTCTATTCTGCACAATCTTTCACACAAATTTAGCATCTTCGACAGCACACAATTTAATCCTACGTATGTCCTTAAAATAATTATTGTTTATTTTTCTCATAATCTCTCTTGCAAGGTTCACATTATTTCTCATTCTAAATAAGCTTTTAAGATGTTGGGTGTTCTGAGGCGCCTTCAGGACTTATTCCCTCCAACCCAGTTGCTTGTTATTTAAAAGAGGATTGCTTGTTCCTTTGTGGAGTATACCTCACACAGCTGGGGATGGTTCCACTCACACAGACGCCTTGAGAAGATGGAGTCTAGATCTTCATGTCTTATCAACTTTCCTGCTTTCACTACTCTCTTCAACCTCTTTATGTCATTCAAACTATTGCATCACTTTCTTTATACTATTGATGTCATAATGGACACTGCTCTCCTTAACTCTCCAGTGGTATACTTCCTCCCTTGAGAAAAAAAAATCTCTGCCCTTAAACTTAATTGCTATGCTGGAACACAATGTTTTATTTATTTTCTCAACTTCCTTTAACTTGCACATTTTCAAACTCCTTTTATCACGTCATGTCGGCCTTTGAATTAATTGACCTTGGGTCTGGAACATTTCCTACTCAGGTGAAATTTGATACGCCACATGCCTTTGCCTATCGGTCTATATATATATATATATATATATATATATATATATATATATATATATATATATATATATATATATATATATATATATATATATATATATATATATATATATATATATATATTTTTTTTTAAATAAAGTTCACACCTCACGGGCATAGCTATTCAAGGAGTAGGTAATTTCTACCTAGGATCGAACTGGGATTCGAACCCGCGCCGTTGCCATGCGACTCCGTCGCTCTACCGTTTATTGCCACGGTAGCGGCATATAGCGGTATATATATATATATATATATATATATATATATATATATATATATATATATATATATATATATATATATATATATACTATATATATATATATATATATATATATATATATATATATATATATATATATATATATATATATATATATATACTATATCTAACATATATATATAGAACATTACTTGCTAAATGGGTGGTTTTTTTAAGAGCAAGCACCCTATATAAGAGGATGGTAATTTAAAAATCCATATTTGAAATGATGTTTTTATTCAACATAAGTAAAATACGCAATGAAAATATATAAGTAACAAAGTCCCTTCTAACGTGAGATACTCTCTGTGGGCCAGTGCAAGTCGCAGCCTTTTCCAGTGTGTTTTTCGAACTTGCCTCTGACTCTTCGTTTAGCGGCGAAAATTGGTGATCGAAATTCGAGTCGCAGCCTTTTCCTTGTAATTTACCTCACTTGCCGGGAGGATTTGTGGAGAGAGTATCTTCAGTTAATTTATTTCTTCTGTATCTTAATAATTTGATCTGACTCAATATCTGACTGAAGAGTATCTCAAAAGAACGAGTTTATATATATTTTCACTTTGCTAAATTTTGCTCGCGCAAATCTTAGCGTAAGTACGAACCTTAATTAAAATTATTTTACAAAGTTATAATGGAGTACTACATTACTTCCTGCGCTAAACACGGAGTGAGAAAGTATGTTATAATAATTATACAAGAAATAATAACAAATACATAGTTATACTTTCAAATGCAAACATATCTAATTATGTCCGAAGACATAAGTAGACATATAAACATTTGAAGGCAAAAATAGTATACATGAAATGTAAATAATATTCAAATACGAGCATAACTGGTTACATCCGAAGATCTAAACATATATACAAGTATTTGAATACATATAAATACAATAATGTTATATATACAGAAAATAAAAAGTGCATTTAAACACAAGCATATTTGGTTATATCCGTTAGATATAAACAAACATACAAACATTTAAATGCATAAAAATACAAAAATGTTAATACATAATAATTATTGATATGAAACAATTGAATTATTCACAAGTTAAATAGGCCACATTGATCGAACCGTTAAATCCAAGGAAAGGTCCAGTATAAGACGTTTCTAACGTATCCATGATTTGACCAATGCGCACGTAGTTTTCAAAGTTGTAGTTACGAGAGAAACATTGCTTGACATATGTAGAGACGAAGTTGCTTGAAGTTTGGGTTCTTTATTTGAAAGAATTTCTTCATACATAAAAGGGGAGCGGTCACAGAACCATTTAGAATTCAAAAAGGAATCAAGTTCGTAGTGGAATTCAAAATGAATTTCTGCCCATAATCAAACTTAAAATGATGAAAGAAATCCACACAGTAAAGGAAGTTACATATGTATAGAGGCGAAGTTGCTTGAAATTTAGGTCCTTTATTTGAAAAATTTCTTCACACATAAAAGGGAGAGGTCACAGAAATTAGAATTCAAAGGAATGGGGTTAGTGGAATTCAAAAATGCGTTTCTGCCCATAATCCAAATTGAATGATGAAAGAAATCCATACGTAAAGGAAGTTTGCTATGTCTGACGATGAATCCTCGAAACTGTGAGAGTTGTGAAAAGATGAAGACCATAAACCAAAATTAATTAAAAATGAAAATTGAAGTGCGTATTGATAGTGTTCGTTTGCTTGAGTCATTTTCTCGGAGTGTTTTGATTGGGATTTTGTGTTATTGCAGTTTTTTCTTTTTCTTCATTTGTTTGTTTTTAGAAGGGGAGTTGATTCCTTTAGTGGGTGTTCCATACCCCGGGTTCACCAATTATATAGGGTAGGACTTGCTAAATTGGTGGCTTATTTTGTGAGCAAGCACCCTATAAGAGAGTGGTAATTTAGAAATCCATATTTGAAATGATGTTTTTATTCAACATAAGTAAAATACGCAATGAAAATATATAAGTAACAAAAGTCCCTTCTATTGAGATACTCTCTGTAGGCGAATTGCAAGTCGCAGCCTTTTCCAGTGTGTTTTTCGAACTTGCCTCTGACTCTTCGTTCAGCGGCGAAAATTGGGTGATCGAAAATTCGAGTCGCAGCCTTTTCCTTGTAATTTACCTCACTTGCCGGGAGGATTTGTGGAGAGAGTATCTTCAGTTAATTTATTTCTTCTGTATCTTAATAATTTTAATCTGCCCCAATATCTACTGGAGAGTATCTCAAAAGAACGAGTTTATATATATTTTCACTTTGACTTATGCTAAAATTTTGCTCGCGCAAATCTTAGCATAATTACGACAATTATAATTAAAATTATTTTACAAGATTATAATGGAGTACTATATTACTTCCTGCGCTAAACACAGGTGAGAAAGTATGTTATAATAATTATACAGAAATAATAACAAATACATAGTTATACTCAAATGCAAACATATCTAATTATGTCCGAAGACATAAGTAGACATATAAACATTTGAAGGCAAAAATAATATACAAGAAATGTAAATATTCAAATACGAGCATAACTGGTTTACATCCGAAGATCTAAACATATATACAAGTATTTGAATACATATAAATACAATAATGTTATATATACAGAAAATAAAAAGTGCATTTAAACACAAGCATATTTGGCTATATCCGTTAGATATAAACAAACATACAAACATTTAAATGCATAAAAATACAAAAATGTTAATACATAATAATTATTGATATGAAACAATTGAATTATTCACAAGTTAAATAGGCCACATTGATCGAACCATTAAATCCAAGGAAAGGTCCAGTATAAGACGTTTCTAACGTATCCATGATTTGATCAATGTGCACGTAGTTTTCAAAGTTGCAGTTACGAGAGAAACATTGCTCGACATATGTAGAGACGAAGTTGAAGTTTAAGTTCTTTATTTGAAAAATTTCTTCGTACATAAAGGGAGAGGTCACAGAACCATTTAAATTCGAAAAGGAATCAAAGTTCATAGTGTGGAATTCAAAATGAATTTCTGCCCTATAATCCAAACTTAAAATGATGAAGAAATCCATACAGTAAAGGAAGTTACATATGTAGAGGCGAAGTTGTAATTTAGGTCCTTTATTTGAAAAATTTCTTCATACGTAAGGGAGAGGTCACAGAACCATTTAAATTCGAAAAGGAATCAGAGTTCGTAGTGGAATTCAAAAATGCGTTTCTGCCCATAATCCAAACTTATGATGAAAGAAACCCATACCGTAAAGGAAGTTTGCTATGTTTGACGATGAATCTCGAACTGTGAGAGTTGTGAAAAGATGAAGACCATAAACCAAAATTAATTAAAATGAAAATTGAAGTGCGTATTGATAATGTTCGTTTGCTTGAGTCATCTTCTCGGAGTGTTCTGATTGGGATTTTGTTATTGTAGTTTTTCTTTTCTTCATTTGTTTGTTTTTCAGAAGGCGTTGATTGAAGTACTGGGTGTTCTTCTCCGGGTTCACCAATTATATAGGGTAGGACTTGCTAAATTGGTGGCTTCTTTTGTGAGCAAGCACCCTATATAAGAGGATGGTAATTTAAAAATCCATATTATTGAAATGATGTTTTTATTCAACATAAAGTAAAGATATTCAATGAAGAAATATATAGTAACAAAGTCCCTTCTATTGAGATACTCTCTGTAGGCGAATTACAAGTCACAGCCTTTTCCAGTGTGTTTTTCGAACTTGCCTCTGACTCTTCGTTTAGCGGCGAAAATTGGTGATCGAAATTCGAGTCGCAGCCTTTTCCTTGAAATTTATCGCTCTTGCCGGGAGGATTTCTGGAGAGAGTATCTTGAGTGAGATTTTCTTCTGATTCTTAATAATTTGATCTGACTCAATATCTGACTGAAGAGTATCTAACGGACCAGTTTATATATATTTTCACTTTGACTTATAAAATTTTACTCGCGCAAATCTTAGCATAAGTACGAACTAAAATTATTTTACAAAGTTATAATGGAATTAGAAAATATATATATATATATATATATATATATATATATATATATATATATATATATATATATATATATATATATATATATATATATATATATATATATATATATATATGTATTATATATAATAATATAAATGTATATATATGTATATATATATATAATAATAACTAACATATAATATATATATATATATATATATATATATGTATATATATATATGTATAATAATATATATATATATTTATATATAATTATATATATATAAATATATAAAAATAATAATATATATAAATATATATAAATAAATAAAAAAATAATAATAATATATATATATATATATATATATATATATATATATATATATATATATATATATATATATACATAATAATATATATATAGGAAACGCTACTGTTTTTGCTGAAATAAAAAATACTTTTTCCGATTCGAATTTTGTGCCTTCCTTCAGGTGTCCACATCAAGCTGAATGCTCCGCCACAGCTGACCGGCCTCCTCCAAAGATCGCTTAGATTTGTGATGTCGCAGATTGCTCTGGGACAATGGTTAGCTGGACACTCTAGGAGGAAGTGAGACATTTCCTAGGCCTGGTTGCATTTTGTGCATATATATATATATATATATATATATATATATATATATATATATATATATATATATATATATATATATATATATATATATATATATATATATATATATATATATATATATATATATATATATATAAGGAATAAGGGGAATCTGCATAGAATAATGAATAGGGATGGTGCTTTCGTAACTGATGAAATGAATGTGACTAGAGTGTGGTGGGAACACTTCGAAAATCTGCATAACATTAGAAGTAATGTATTTTTCCTATTAGAAAAGACATTTGAATGTTTTTAATTTTACAAAAAGTAATAAAATAAAGAACACAGATACGGAGAAAAGTATAGAAATAGAGAGAAGTTATATTATAATTTTTTACTGTTATAGTTATTATTATTATTGTATGTGTGTTTATGTATTATTATTATTATTATTATTATTATTATTATTATTATTATTATTATTATTATTATTATTATTATTATTATTATTATTATTATTATTATTAGTAGTAGTAGTAGTAGTACTTCTGTATTAAGCAAATTTATCGCACACAATAAAACAAAATTGTTTTAATTCATATTCGTATTTTACTTGACAAAATCTTGTTGGTTTGAAGACATACTTTGAACTATGATTGGACTAGCACTTGAATTTTCCTTACCGCGCGGCACCGCACCGCATCGCACCGCACCAGAGTGAGCACACCAGACTCAGCACCGTAATCATTTTTAGCGACACACGCACGCACCGTCCCCGACGATTATCTTTACACATATAATATATAATACGTATATTATAGATATATACAGTAAATATATATAGCTAATATATTTAATATATTTATATATTATATATATATATATGTATAATCATATATATATAGTATACTATATATATAGGGTATATATATGTATTTATAGAATACACCTGAGAAGCTGAAAGTAGCGCTGTCCTAAAAGCAGATGACATTACCCACCATTGAGCACATATGGAGTCTTTGAGTATATCCCATGGCACTCCTCAAGTGCCCAATTGTTTCTTCCTTTTTATAGCTTCATATCCATATTAGTGAACACTGTGTAAGCAAGATCTCCCGTATCTCTTAACCGAAAGGAGAATTACAGACACTATTCCGTGTGTTAAAAAAGGAAACATTAACAAAATGTTGCTAAAATGGCACGCCACCCGATTAGCCTTGGAGAAGCCTAGAGAGGGTAGCTTCCAAAAATTAACCCTACTATCATCACCATTAAATGCCATTGACAGTCTCCGGTGATGGAGTTGGTGCCTTGACGGAATTGCCAGCTTGCTTTATATCACAACTTTTTCTTCCTGATAAATTTCAGAAACATTCTCTCATGTAATTCTAATTTTCATTTTGTTTAACATCACCTCTCTCCCTCTAAACCTCATCTGTTATTCCTAACAGAAATTGTAGGTTTTTAAGCTTTCGACTCAAGCTCTACTCTGGTTGGACTCCACTAATATTCTTCCCTCAATTTTCAGACAAAGCAGTTGGGCAAAGTTGTGATATTGTTTTTTTCCCGTGTTTTGATTTGAAGTTTTCCCGAAATTCTACCCTAATGCTCAAATAACACTGTCATAATAAATAGAAACAACATTATGTTCGTCTTCCTCTCCACCTTACTCTGAAATCATCATTCATTATGGAGGTCTTAATTTCAAACGATTTCACTTCCGTCTGGTTTCCTCTACTTCACGTAGTTATAATCTGGTGAAACTACCACACGGTTCGCTATCCAGATAACTTGAGAAATTAGTAGCAAGTTCTCTTCGTTATTCTCCGATCACCTTTTGAGAATGGAACCAACAAACGATTCTAGACCTTTTCCTAACTCCATTGCTTTTCATTTTTTCTTAAATTCTTTCCATCTCTTGAGTCTCCTACGAACCCTCTCCTATCTCTGTTTTCTTTCTATCGACTTCAAGTCGTCCGGCAGCAAAGACCCCCGACTACGCGAGAAAACGTTTTTGGCACTTCGTTATGCTAACGAGTTCGGAAACTTACAGTGCGTACTTCTAATGATTCCCAATGGAAGACTTACAGTTTCCGTGGAAAGGGTTCTACAAGGATTGATGACTAAAGCGCGAGTTAATTCCTCTGGACATGGAGCCGTGCACACCACATGATCTTTACATTTCAACGTTAAAACCTTAATAAACCGCTTAGCGTATGTTAGACTCTGCTTAATGTTCTCGTATGCTGATATAGACCACAGGGACGCTGCCTTTAAGTGAAAATTACATGTCATATCTTCAAAAAATCACAGAAGAAAAACCCTTGCCACTATATCATTTGCATCCACAAAAATCAGTCCAAAAAGATCTATTCTACCATGACAAACCAAAAAAATTCTCTTGTCATCGAAAAGTTATTACATTCTTTTTTCCCCTTCATAAAAACTAACATTTTTGAATCAATGTACAATTACTCAATTTGCTTCAAAACAACTTTCTGAATATTTGTTTCATCTTATAACGTCACAATTAGCCTTATCTTCAGTTAAAGCTAAAACTCTTTGCTCAAACCAATCTCTTAGACTTTCACTATAGACGATTCCAGTGATGTTCCTTCTCCACCATAACCTACCAACCATATCTTATGCTAAAATGTAACTTCTATCAAAACGATGTTATTTCGGCTTTTTCGGAGCTTGACACTAAGAAAGCGTACGGGTCTGATGGGTATTCCTTCTATAGTTCTCAAAAAACTTGTGCTTATCAAACTTGCACTTTGCCGGCTTAAATTATTCCACCTCTTCTTTCTTTGCTTTGCCTTTTTTTCTTGGCTGGAAAGCTGCCCTGATACAAAAAGGGAACCACAAATTCTGAACCCTCAAATACGCCAACATCTCTCTAACTTCTGTCTTTCTATAGTTTCGAATCTGACACCCACCAGAACGTATAAAAACATCCTTCAATCATCTTGCTAAATCTTTTCGCTGCTCGCCAATGCTTTATTTTATGTCTCTTTGTCCTCTTTCTTTCAGTATTTTGGTGTAAGGCCACCATTTATACTTTAAATCTATAAATAGTGGTGTTTGTAATATTGGTTCTATTCTATCTCTAACTCTTATTCTACTTTTAATTAATGAACCTCTTTTATTGCTTCATCACACATCTACTCCAATGTCGAAAAATTTTACCCTTCATTACTCCCCTCATTTTTGATAGACTCCTTTTCACTAACAATTAGCTCACCTAGAAGTGGCCCCCTTGGATTCAATAAGAATCTATTCTTTCTCGAATTTCTTTGAGGCAATGAGAACAAGGTGTTTTCAATTACTCAAAAGCTAGCTCCCCACGTTCCACCCACATAATCTTTTCACACGGCTTATAATATCTTGGGAAAAACACATAACCAAACCTTTCGATCTGTCTTCAATATCTTGATGTTTCTTTGTTCTCGTGAATCTTCCCTGGAGAGATCGCAGTGTTTCACTTTCCCCTAAAAAAGCTTCTAAGATGTTGTCGTTTCTGAGCAACATTCAGAAATTTCTTCACGCCCACCTCAGTTTGATATTTACGGGGGGGGGCGTTTGCCCCTGTATAGAGTAGGCTCACTCATCTGGAGTGATTACACTCACACTGTTCCTCTGTTAAATGGTTGAGTTCTTAGGCTGTTCGTCTTATCAATGTGAATTGTTCATTAAAACTCTTCATTATATCTACAAAGGAAACGGACACTGCTCTTTCTTAAGCTCAACAATCCACATATTTCTTTAATTTGAGGAGGTATCCTTGGAACGTACCGTTTCTACCAGTCTCATACTTTCTATGCCCAACCCTCTGTACCCCAGACTTAACCTTATGTCAATCTTAATGACTGGCTTAATGTCTGGAACATACTCCCGCTATCTGTTTTCCAAAACTACCCTATAAACACTTTTGGTGCAGTACGTTAATAACACCGTACGAAATCTTTAATTTGTAAATCAAAAGAAAAGCTAAAATTGTTGTAACTGTACAATTCCAGCGACTATTTTTTTTATTTGAGAAAAGGTATACTGTTAAGATATATTAGATATATATATATAGTAAACTTATATCAAGATAATAATTAATATATATATATATATATAATATAATTATTATATTGATTATTATTACTGTCCTAAGCATATATATATATACCATCTACTATAATAATATAATATTATATTTATAATATTCGCCACTGCTTTCCTAAATGATTCCATTTTTATGGAAGTACAAAATTAAAAACTATAAATTATTCGCTATTTCACTTGGAAACTCGCGAATAACTATTAGAAAATGTAGTCTTTGATGGAAACGTTGTTAGAAAAGATCTAACGACTTTTTGTGAGAAACTGGATTAGTAATTAGTTGACTAGTGCCGTCTCAATGAGTTCATATAGTAACGAGTAATTGACTCACATATTGAAATCTAGCGAATATTAATTATGATAGACTCGTACTTTGAGTCTATAATTCGCTCCGAAAGATCAACCTCGTTGAAGGAATCCATGAATAGAACCTTATTCCAGCTGTGGTTGGAATACTGTCGATATTTGTTCCCAGACAACGATAAACCATACACTTTGGCAGTGTAATTAATCTCCAGAAAGGGAAAGAATGATATCCGGTATGAAAATATCTAAGCAGCAAAAAATAAGGAAAAATGTAGAAAGGAAAATGAGTATAAAAAGTAAAGGATCTCCTCAATTCCCCAGATTTAAGAAGGAATGAAATGATTACTCTTGAAAACTAATATAAAATACAAAAATATATGGACCAATGAAAACGAAAAATCATTACAAGATATTATTGATAAGGATATATAGTAAATGATTAGATCTTTGCTTCGTCACGCGAAATGTCATTGGTTTGTTACGGCTAGCAAAAAGATTCCGCGTCTCTTTCATCACCACCTACTCAAAGGAAGTACTACAGAGATATTATTGAAAGAAAAAGTTTCAGAATTAAATAACCTCTATCAAAACAATCATCCAAGTTAGCTTTCTCATCCAACGAATGGTCAGATGCAATCAGGCCAGTTCTGTGTTTTCTCTGAATAATCATGATGTCATAGCAATTATTTCAGAAGCAAATTTTGTGTCGTGCTCTGAACCGCTCACTGAATGTCACACAGGTGAACATATCAGTGACGTATTTAATGAAATGTTGTCCGACAATGGAACTCCTTATTCACAAGTTATGATGTTCCACTGTGTCCTGAGAGATTTGTTGTGCCAATATCAAAGACAAGTATATGTTTTCTTTCTTGCAGTCGAACTGGTGTAACAAGGCACAAAACTTCCGTAAGTCATCCAACATCAGAAAGTCGTGACATTCTCAAAACAAATGCAGGCAACGAAGCGTGTCTCTCAAAATATTAGATTTGAATTTGGCGAAAAGTATTTTGAATTTTCAAGTAACAGAACTAAATTTAAACTTACAGGCCAGGATTAAAGTTTCTAACTTTTTCAGTAATACATGGCGTTACTCTGAAATTTTTTGTTTAAAGTTGCAAGAACTTAATGACTCTTTCTGCCAGTACGCCGTTCTGATGATAAAATAAATGTCTTCACATTCCATGACAATTCTATTCTAATTTCTAACCAATTGTATCATTGTACTCCAATCATTTAAAGATATCATCATGATAATCAGCAAACACTTGTTTGTCTTCCTCTCGTAATAACTCTGAAGATAGTATTAATATCCTCAGACAATGACAGTGAAGGAATAAAAATGATGAGAGAGGCAATAATGAGCACTTTCTCTACCTCTAAATTTATGGTTCGGTTACATTTATTATCGTACCATTAGATGGATGGGACCATATATATATATAGGAGAAGATGCTGTTATTTTGTTTCTTTTACCTTTCACTCGTTAATTTGATAAATTTCGGAAATAGGAATATCAGGCGTTTTGTTCCTACTTTAATAACTTAAGTTGATCCTACATCGTTTAATTTTCTTGCTTCCAAAAAAAATAACTTTTTGAAACCTCCTTTCCTACTCCTTATCCCCACTCTGATGAATCCTTTGTAGCCGCATAACACCCACTGATAGGCGGGTCGATATATACCTATATACCAATATATATATATATTATTACATATACTATAGATATAATATATATAAAAGTATTAATATATTAGTTATTATAGAAATATATAAGATCAGAAATCTGCGATCCACAACCACCCCTTCCCATCCTAAATGCCTCCTGTTTCTTTCCCCGCACATGTCTCTCTTCCCGTATAAGATCGTGCTTTACCCTCTCAATGAGTATTCTCCCATACACTTCACCATACTGACGTATATAATAGATAATACTGTACTCATAAAATTATAATATATAGTTATATAGCTATAGTATAAACTATATATATATATATATATATAAAATAAAAAACATAAACACATAATATATATATATATATATATAACTATATTATATATATATTATATATATATTTATATAAATATATATATATATATAATTAACCACACTCCATATTTATACTACTTTCCTACCTTATATATATTTAGTATATACATTAATACATATAGTGTATAGTATATATATAGTAATATATATATTATATTATTATAATACTATATATCATATAATATACAATATACTGTAATAATATAATATATATATATATATATATATATATATATTAATAGTTATATAATATATAATACTATAATATATATATATAATATATATATATATATATATATGGAATTCAGAAAGTAATGTATGACGGACTATGAAAGCCGTGAAGAATAAATGGTGGTAAAAAGGCGAGATGTTTTAATATTAATACGGATGAGGCAGGATGTTTGGGTCCCTCTGGTATTCAATTTGTATCATGGAGTTGGTTTATGAAGAATTAAGAAATGGGCCCACACTGGGCGAAAGCCTGTCGGCAGGGATAATGGTGTTAGAATGATAAGAGAGTGGAATAGAGTGGAGGTGCTCCTACCCTGATAATACTCGCGGATGATTGGTTTTGTGTAGTGAAGGAGATGCTGAAGTATGTGATGGATTGTACGGGAATTTTGCAGACGTGTAAAAGGCGAGGTTTGAAAGTAAACGATTAACAGATATAAGAGAATTATAAGACTAAGGTTACTCTGGTGTTGTAGTGTAGGACAAGTCCTCTCCGCTTGAAAGTATATGTTAGCATCTAGTGTTCCGCGAGCATGCCTTGGAACAACAGTGTTCCTGAGTTTAAAATTATATCTTAGGATATATGTTGCATGAAAATTGTGAAACCGGCACTGATTTCAGAGTGTACCTCTAGGAAAGTTGTACAATGGCAGGAAGGTGGCTGCGTAATTATTATATGTTTGTGGATGTAAAGGGCCTAAGTCTTGAGTGCACTTAGGTCTTACATGAGGATATGTAGTTACCTGTTTTAATGTATGACTAGTTGAAACTATTATCTTGAGGACCGGATAAGAAAAAGCATGATGACGTCAGTAGTACGAATGTGAAGAGAGAAATGAGTTTGGCAGTGAGGCCGAGCATAAAGGTCTCCAATTATAGGAGTGGATGCGGGGTATTTTGTGACGGGGTCAATGGTCCTGTGGCCCACTTGGGGCCAGGTATGAAAACCCTTACTTGGACGAGGTATGCCACTATTGAGGTCCTACGCGTCCCGTGAAGCTCTAGGGTGGATTTTCTGACTGCCACGAGTTCTCCCACTAATAGGTATATAGGGGGCGGAAGGCTGGGCTTTCTTTTCACTTGCGTCATGTTCTTCCTACTTCACGCAGCCTTACCCCCCAGTCTTTGGAAAGAAGGATATATATACATAGATATTATATATATATAATAACTCATATATATAAATATATAATTACTATATAAGAAAATTATATATACTATATAATTTATAATATATAAGACAGTAATACTTATATTTATATACTATATAATTATAAGGTGGCTCAAAACATGAAAACAAGTTATTTTACAGCGGTTATCACCAGTACGGGATGTTTAGAGTATGAAACATGTGTAGGAATATAAGTTCGATTTTTTAAATTTTAAGTGATGGATATGGGACACGATTCATAATCAATGCAATACGATAAATAAACCGAGCACAAGACATGGAGAATGTCGAATGGGATGATATATTATTTTTTAGGCTTCTGTGAAATGCCACATAAAAAATGAGGAGGGCTCTTCCTCTCGACATTATTTGGTACGGTTGTTCGTTTTCACGCATGGTCACCCATAAAAACAAACTACACGTCCTCCGTAGACATCATGTGCCGTACAAAAGCCGAAACGTGTCATTATGAAATAATTAGGTTAAAAAGACAATAGGATATCCAATGAGTATTAAAAAATATCGATAAAGCTTTAAAGGAATTTAAATTAAATAACCTAAGTAGCATAACCGTTTTAGATTTACACTGATATGTTAGCCATAATAAAATACGTGCTAAAATGTGAATAGTGAACAACCAACCTGAAACACTATCATAGGAGGTTATGTTCAAACCTTACAAAATGATGCTCGTAATAACGGAGTGAAACAGTTATAACTGCAGAGTAGTTGTTTAGTCAGAACCATACATTTGGAACATGCCACGTGACCGAAAAGCGGGACATGTTGGAGGTGTACATTAAGCAAAACAGGAATGCTCGCAGAATTGCTGCAGAATTGGACAACGTTATCCACATCGACGACCGCCGAGCCACATGCATTCCATAGATTTACCGACGGTTTCATGTACAGGTCGATATAGTTCAACCCCTCACACATACGGAGGGGGTCGTGTCCGTTACATTCGACGTCCGCGAAACTGGAACGTTCTGCTATACACCCATGAAAAACCAACGTCCTCATCTCATTACGGCAGGCTAGTTCCGTCTTGGGAATATCACGAAGGAAACCATACGACGGATTTGTGTTGTAGTATACAACAGGTTATCCCAGAATAGGCCTCACTACATTTGTGCGTTTCATGGTTTGCATCTGGAGACCCAACAACGTGCGTGGCTGGCATTCCCTGGCTGTTACTGAATTGCCTTTCTTATATGGTATGTACCGGATTATTGGAAAATATCTTATGGACCAATTTAATGTGGCTGGTTTACCAATAACGGTATTGTAGAACAGGTGCGAACCTTCAGATCTATTGGCTCGGAAAACTCAAAACCCCATATAACATTCTACTAGCCATCACTAGCGTCTCATTAGCTCAGTCAACGTTTGATGTGTACATACTCATAATGAGAGTTTAGATTATCGTGGCCTTACTTCTTCCAGGAATAGTCTTGACAGTCGACAGCGTTACCTCCATTTTCTCGCCAGAACCGTCCTTATGACCTCCTGAGTGAGATACTTTAAGACACGACGAAAGGAATATTTTCACCAACAAGCATGGTGCCGCCAGCCACATAATGCAGCTATAGTGACGACCTACGCTCGACAGAACCTCTTTCCGGAAGATGGATCCGTAACGATCTGGTCCAGTTCCATTTGGCCGCGCGTTCACCCGACTTAACGCACACCACTGGACTACTTCCTGTGTGGGGTAACGTCAAGACATACGTGTAATGCTGTTAATGACCCAGGTAACCCTCGCCCGAATTATCTTCGAGCCGTCAAATAACCAAGACGATGTAGGGAATCACCCGGCATCAATGTCATTGGCATGCAATGAACTGGCGCCAGAGGGCTGATGCAGTATTCGCCTGGATGGAAGCGTGTTCGAACAACATTTGTAAATACTGTATGTACAACGTTGAAACACCTGACGTTGTTCTCCCTTTGGCATGCTGGGACAAGATTCATAAGGTGTAAATTTGTTATATACTATTAACAAACTTTTATTACATTACATGGTTCATATATGAGCTGTCGAATACCATTGTTTTCTGTCAACCTTTCACATCACGTTAAGAAGCTATTGTTCGGTACTCGATTGACGCGTTGGACCAACATGTACATGTACACTGATTATTAACGCAAATGATATGTCTATTCAGGGCGTCTAGTTGTTTATGGGTACATTGCCGTGGAAACAACAACCGTATAAAAAAAAATGTCAAGAGGAAGAGCCCACCTCATATTTTATGTGCATTTCACAGAAAGCCCATAAAAGAATATATCATCCCATTTGACATTCTCATGTTTGTGCGCGGTTTTCGTATTGGGCGTGCGCAGACACCAACGTAAAATATTCCATCCTCCTTAAGAAATTAAATAATCAACCTTATTATTCTACACATTTTCATACCTAAACACTCCCGTACGGTGATTACACCCGCCTGTAACAAACTCCGGGAGACACCCTATATACCTATAGTTATACGTATTACTACTTTTCAAATTACTTCCACCCTAATACCCCACACTCTTGCTATCAATAATACTTGCTACATATTATTCCAGGTACAATCCTATATTACTAATTACTATATCATATACTAACCATTTATTTATATATATATATATATATATATATATATATATATATATATATATATATAACTTATTACTAATTTTATATAAATACACACTTTACAAATACATTCTCATCATCGATGTATTTTCCTGCAAATATTTGTCTGGTGCGGTGCGGTACGATCGAAAGGCCCGCACCAGGCACACTCGCGCCACCGCTCACTCAAAATTCGATTACTCGACCACTCTTATTTTCGTTTGCCTCTCGCACCACTACCACTTTTTATTTTTCTGCTTCCGTGCAACACCGCCCGCGCGCTATGCCGCATCTCCACCGGTCGCGATGCCGCCGACGCGTTCCGCACGGCGCCGGGGTGCATGGAGCCACCAACGCACACCGCACCACAACGCACCCCCGGCGAGTGCGTCGGCCAACCCTAATATCTTAAAAATTGATGCCCTTATATATATCACACTTTATTATCTATATATATTATTATACACATTATATATATATTAAATACTATATAGTATATATATTATTATAATATCGATATATACCTATCCAATATGACTAAGTATAACGTAATAATATTATATATATATATATATATATAATATATAATATATATATATAGCATATATATATATATATATATATATATAGTATAATATATATATATAATATTTCACGAATCATTTGATTCGACTTCAAAATCTAAGCCTTGGGTGAGCAATTAAATGTCAATCTGATAATTTCTTTATTGTTATCACTTATATAAGTGCCTAGGGAAATATTAACAAAGATTATAAAAAAATACAAAAATAATTAATTTTAGACACAGAAATATAAAAGAAAAAAAAATTATAAATTTTGACAAACTCTCTTCTAACTCTGCATCTAAAACTTTCTCATAAAAAAAATATATAATGTATAATCAAGATGATGAAATGAGAAAGAAAAATACATCAATATGGAATTTATAACCTTCAAAAAAACTTTCTTAGGACACGTGCAAGGAAAAAGAAACATGAAAACTAATTTATCATCAGTCATAACCAATACAAAATTTTCGTAATTAATAAAGCGCTCTCGACACACAAAACAACCTTTTCACAGATCAAAAAAAAAAAAAAAAAAAAAAAAAAAAAAAAAAAAAACTTTTAAAAAAATACTCTCGACATCCAAAGAAACTTTTTCACAGATTAGGACTAAAAAAAATATTTTATCTCGACATTCCAAGGAAACTTTTCACAGAAAAAATTATACATCATTAGAGTATTTCCTTTATAAAGAAAATAATACATCTTCATATAAAATAATTAACTGAGCGCACTTGGCCAAAAAAATTAAAACATTTTCTCATAAAAAAAAAAAAAAAATTTTGAACCGCACTTTTAAAATCAACATTTAAATCACATCTTATAAATATTTCCAACCGTTCTTGACATACAGATAAACCTTTCATTAATTTTCCTTTCAAAACATGCAAAAAAATATGAGAATGTACCAGCAGTAAAAATTTATCAAAGTAGATTTAAAACCTCCAAAAATAAAAATCAAGAAAAATTAAACGCTATAAAAAAAATATTTCCATCATATATATATTATTTTTCCCTGATCTTTCAAAAAAAAACTCTTTATTATTAACATTTTATCTTTACCAAAAACAATTGAATTTTATAATAACTTCTATAGAACACTAAAAAGAAAAAAAATTTTACAGTTTCATTTCATGATTCTAGCCGGCCTGAAAGGAGGGCTAAGGAGACTGGTATACAAAACTTAAAACTTTGAAACTTAATTGTTTAACTTAAGTAATACATAAAAAAAATTAAAATTTTGATCCAGTTCCAATTCGTTAACTTTTAAATAACATGAGGATATTAAAACATTACAAAACCTTAAAAAAAAATTAAAATAAATATCTTCAGACACTCGCGACACATCAATATTTTTTTTCCAAAAAAAAAATTTTTCCAAAAAATTACTAATATTCTCCTCATATGTTTTTATATCTTGACAAACCAATACCCTATCTAAAATTCTTGCAGCTATTTTATTTTGTAATTTTGTCCGGACAAAAAAGTAATAAGATGTTATTATTTTCATCAACTAGAATTTATTATGATAGCAACACCACACAAAAAAAACTAAAAAACTAAAAATTTAAATTATGTGAGCTTTTCACAACCTATCATTTTATGCTGCTTTTAAGTGCACGCTGGGGTATCTGGACGAAGTGGTTTTGGTATGATAAATGTTTAAGTGCTGGGCCTAGTATTATCTTAAAAAGGTAAGAGAAAAAAAAATCTCTGCCAAAGAAATGAAATGTTTGGTCCAAGAAAAAAACTGAGTGGAAAAAATGTTTGACCTAGGCTAAGAGTGAAAGTTTGTTTTAACTATATGGGAGAAAGCATCTTAGGGGGCCCTACCTTAAAGGGAGAAGTTATTATACCCAGCCAAAAAAAAAAAAAAAAAAAAAAAAAAAAAATAACAAAGGTCACTTAAAAAAAATCACTCCAAAGAAATAAACATTAAAAGGGAAGGTGACTCAAAAAGGGAAAGCTATCTATAGCCTCTAAAAGAGATATAACAAAGGAAAAGAAAAAAATCATTCAAAGAAATGAAATGCAAAAAGGGAAGGTGACTCAAAGAATTTTCAAATGTTGTTTGGTGTCAAAGGAATTTGGGGAACATAATATCTGTCGGTTCGGGGAGCAGACATTTCTTACTTAGGTCTTATAATGGATAGTGTTGGTAATCTCCCTTTATTTTTATCATTCCTATCTAGATTTCATCCTGAGAAGAGAATTATCTATGAAAAATACCAGAGTAATAAACAAAGCAGGCTTACCAGAAAATCTTGGGAACTGCAACGGAGATGCACAAGGAACTAGAACAACTTTTAAATTTAAAGTGAAGGAGCGTGGGTCACCAGAGAGCTAAGGTGGTTGATTACGTAATGTGCATATAGTTCGCGGAGGAGAAGGGAGAAGAAATTTTTTATATATATAAAAGTCAGGAAGTAAGCAATTAAATGCATTGTCTTTAAAATACAGCAATAGGAAAATATTTTAAGGAATTTTATTTGGTAATTTTTTTTAGTAGGCCACGTGAATATAATAAATAATATCTAACAAAAAATGTATTCACCCGCAAATGAAAAGTGGATTATAGTGTCCTAAGATTTTACCATAGGGAGAGGGTTATTATAGGATATATAATTATGTAATTTAAATATGATGTTCGCAAAGTGAATTTAAGTCCGGGGATGTATAACAATGATAAAAAAAGGCAAAAAACAATTTTACAGGTACTAATTTTAAATTCTTTTCTTTGAAATTTGAGTAATTAAAATTATAGCCAGACAAATAAATGACGAATTCGTCAACTATTACAAATAATGATGATAGCAGAGTTTTATCAGCCTTTAAGGAAACCGCGTGGGTATGCCGATGCTTGCGCAACGGGACTGCGCGAGAGAGAAAAAGAAAAAAAAATAGGTCTGACAAAAGTCTGATAACAGAGAGAAAGAAAATATAAAAAAAAAATTTATGAAAAAAGAAACATAAATTTTCGTCTTTTTTTTTCTTTTTCTATTCAAAATTTTTCAACCGTTTACTAAAGGAAGACAGTTATCAAAGTTTTCTTTTGGTATTATAATATATAATTAACAAATTTATTATAATATTATTATAGTATACTTACATATATATATATAATCATATATATAAAATATAATATATATATAATATATATATATATATATATATATATATATAATATTATATATAACTAATAATAGTATAAATAAATAGATTATATTGATAAATATTATATTACTATATATATATTATTTATTTTATATATAGTATATATATTATATTATTACTCTATATATGAACCAAGATTACCATCTATATTACTGGCTCAACACGAATGCTTATGTTAAATTGTTGCATTTCTCTTCTCTTCTCATTCATTATACTACCACCCGCCCCCTTATATTGTATATATTATTTATACTACGTCATTTATAAAATACTACCTTTATATACATATAATATATATTATTAATTATAATATATATTTATTAGTATTACCTTACTAACCAGGGAAATAATTTTTTTCATACCTTATATTAATATATATATATATATATATATATATATATACTATCAACGTAAATTATTATAATAATTTATATATCATTTATCCTAACTAAATATACTAAGTTTATATATTTTTTATACATCAATATTTAAACCTCTATATTTTTTATATATTCTATTATATATATCTATAATAAACCTATAACTTAATACTTTATATAATTCAATCCTCACTCAACCATAATATATTATTATATATATATATTTATATCATGTAGTATATATATAAAATCAATAATAATTGAATTATATGAATTATAATAATCATAATAAATAATCAATATATATATATTAATCATTAATTACATAATTAATTATATCATAACATGAATTTTAGAGCTTTGTAACGACTGCTCACAGTGCAGCCATTACTACTCACTATCTAATACTATCTACTTTTCATCTGACTCTACCTATACCTAACTAAACTACTATTTTTACTATCTAACACCTACTACCCACTTACTTAACTTACACTACTACTAATAAATAATAATAATATAATAAGAATAACAATAATAATTGACACGCAGTAATAATAATAATAATCATTTTAACTAAGAACAGTAGTACATTTCAGCCTTTCCATGCTACTTCTTCATATTCTTTTTTATCCAAAAATTTGTTATTGATCATCATAAGTAAAAAATCAGTACCACTGGATTATATTATTATATATTATTATTCATTATTATATTATATTATATTCATTATATTATTGTTATTATTATTCATTATTATATATTGATTATTCTGAAGCATTAATTATTATTTTATTATTATTGTCCATTATCATTTTTGAATTAATAGTTATCATCTCTGTAGTACAAGTTTTCTTTTTTATCAAATAGATAATTATTTATTGCATTATTATTATTATTATGTATTATTCATTAGATTATTATTATTAGCCTACTAAATCGCTTCACATTGCCAAATAAAGTAATTAGTTAGTATTTGAGTTGCACGAAAAATTGCGTTTCATTTACTAGATGAGAATCATAAATCTACCTTTTATCTAAAACACACTTAATAGCTTATATTATTTATTTCGATTCAATATATGATAAAATAAATTTATTAATAAGAATGTTTTCCCGCTATATATATCAGTCCTATCAAACCGTTTGATATTGAGATCTAGTATGCTCTTGATAAGTGATTTTGTGTTAGGCTTTGTCTAGGTTTTTGGTTCCTTTAGGTTTTACAGTTTCCTGTGCTCATTCAGCCTCTGATTAAGAAGAGATTAAATTAGATGAGAGATTGAACGAATTTTATTTCCTGGCGAATTCTTAAAAGTTAGGTTTAAGGGTAGGTATAGTAATTGCACAAGTTTCTCTCTTCTTTCAAAATCAAAGCATGTGGCTGGAAAAACTTCCCAGTATATAATATACTATAAGATATATAATATAAATACTTATAATATATATAATATAATAAATATAATATATATAATATAATTAAAACAAAAAAAAATATAATATAAAATATATAATATACTATAAAACCCATAAAAAATAATTATAAAATCAATTAGAACCTAAAGAAACTTATAACAAAATAAGGCAAATATAAGTATTAATATAATTTTGAAATCAACTACAATATATATAATCTATAATTATAATATAATATAAATATACATATTACATAATATGTTTTAAACATAACAGCAATGAACATGTAACATATAACATATAATATAATATAATTATCAATATAAATAATACATACATATGAATTAATAAATATAATAGTTAATATAAAATTATATAATTAATTATCTTATATAATATAATATAACTTAATTATACATTAAAAAGGTTAAATACACCTATAATATAATATATAACTACATATCCTAACTATAAAGTATAATTACAATCAATTACTAAACTTCCATATTTATAATATAATAATAATATAATTAATACCCGTAGTAAGGGCTTCCTATGAGGAACAACTGACCGCCAAAATGTTGCAAGGCATGTTGCATGCAATGTCGCATAAATGTTACGCACACAGCAACATTTGCAAAATTATTCCGGTTTTCATAGGCTGACGTGCTCAAGGTTTAGCGGTTTTTTTAATGTCGGTGAGACCAGAATGTCAGGTCTGAAAGACCGTTTCGCGGTTTTTAAGCCCCTAAACCCCAGAAAGGTTTGCATTTGTACTTTCCTCAGAAGTATCCAATATTGTATCTCTGATTACGTAATTCATTTTGAGATTGTTGCAATATCCGTATTTTACTCCGTACGTTTTTTACTACTCCTCATCTATCAACCGTTTTCTAAATCTTCCTTTTTCTACAGTACGCCTCCTGGTTGCCGTATACATTTGTGACCATACTAATATAATCGAAAAGGAAAAATAAGTTACCTATAATTCTACTAAACTTTTTTACTTTAAAGTTTTGAGCAACCTCCAGCTCAACTACTTGTAAAATGTCATATATAGGTAAACTGCTTTCAAACTTGGATAATAAAAATCTACTATGTATTAAGCCTCTTATACACGCGAAATTTCAAGTTGCTAGGAATATATAGGATACCTCCCCCAGAGAGCGAAGTAGAAATATAACGCTACCCCTTGTTACAGCTTCCTTTTCTGAGTAAAGATTTAGCTTAACGATACCCCAAGTCGAACAGTTTGGATCAACAACCACCCCACGGGCCGTTCCCACTGGCCGCCAGTCAAATACGGGCCTAGAAAAGCCCATAGTTAGGCGCTTAACCCTATTAGGAATTAAAACTTTGGAATGTGAAAGTAGACAGAGAATGCATGGACTGCAAAAAACAGAGGAAGAAGAAAGGAAGAAGAAGAAGGAAAAAGAGAGAGGAGGATATAGGAGTAAAGAAACAGAAAAAGGAAAGAATGAGGAAGCGAGTCCTGAGAAGGAATTCAGAGTTAGGTACTAGGTGCACCGGTGCTGGAGCCAGTGGAGAGTCTACCTAGGGTATGTAACTGAGTTCAAAAAACCATTTCGATAACAACAATGTTTCCTGTGTCCTCCCTATACTCATTGTTATTCTAGTCTGTAGATTCTTCGAAAAACTCATGTTTCAGACCCATCAAAAAAAATAAATATAAATAAATAAATAAAATAAATACAATTAAGTTTAAATAAATAAATAAATAAAAAAATTATTCTTCATCTTAATTTGTATAACTTTACATAAAACCACTTCAACTGTCAACCTTTGCTTAAGCAGTAAATCAGTAAATCAGTAAAATCAAACACCCAACCCCCTCCCCTTCCATGATCTATTTGATCTATTGTATACTATGATTCAAAGTTCATCTTTTATGGTCAACTAAATTGTCATGTTCTTACTAATACTCTAATCTCAGCGTAAACAGTAAATCAAACAACCCGACCCCTCCCCGCCCATTCCCGTCCATGATCCTATTGATCTATTAATCTATTATCTATTGATTCAAAGTCACATCTTTCGGAGTAAATTGGACATAAACATATAAAACAAATCCTTTATACACTTGAATCACGAATTATATTGCTAACCGTAACAATGTTCTTCACATTAATAAAAGCTTACTTAAGTCAATCATCACTGCCAACTCCATAGACAAATATTACATGCACAAAACAAGCATAAACCATCGGGACAGCAACCTTTACACGACTCTCAAACTCGTACTCCACACCGCAGGTTAGTAATCCATCATAATGTTCCAGGATCACTTTAACAAGACAGTTAACAAGTACCTCACAATAACATAAGCACTACAAAGCTACGTACCCTATTCCACACCTCTCTTACAACATATTCCGTCAACATACAGAGATGTTTAATTTATGACTATACTTCAATTCATGTGATATTCTAACAAAATTTATCCCCTAGCAAGTGGCATTAATAGATCATACACGATCACAACAATCTGCTCTAACGTAATAAAGTTTTCGCATCAATAAAGCTAATCATTAAGGCGTAACATAACTAAGAAAATTAACGGTCAAAGACAACCTAAACACAATGAATTACTTACATTCACACCGAATTACAACTTTAACATTAACACCATAGTCTTCTCACAGTTCTTATAACTACGAAAATCTTATTAGATTATAGGTAACAAAGTTCATGCACATTTCTACTATCAGTCCTTCATCAAATTATCTCAACTTTTTTTTTCAACTACAAACAATCCCTACCCGTCCATATTTAAACAAGGGCTCATCCTATTACAAACCCCAATTGACACATGGAATCACCATCATATATATCAATACTACCCATCTTCTCCTTCCACAGCTACCACCCACGCATGTCAATATAAAAGCTACGACCCGTGATATTAAGTGGACTATTACCAATAATCATAATAGTATAAACCTAAATTTACAACACACACTCTTATCTAGGATTTCCCGAAAAATCATCAAATAATCCCCAACAACATCTACTCATGCCAACATAACCAAAACCTTATCGTTATCATTACCATAGGCCATAAAACTTATCTAATAAACAGTTTTATTCCTATTCTGTTAAACAACATAGAATGAGTTTATGTAATAATATCGATAAAGTTTAATTTCTCTAATAAGTTTACCGAACTTAAAAAGCAGTAAGATCAGTTAAAGCAGTAAATCAAACCACCCCGTCCCCTCCCCACACCTCCCTACCCACCCATCCACGACCTTTTGATCTATTGATCTAATGATTCAGTCACATATCAAGTATCATTCGGAATAAACAGGAGTACAAAAAAAAGTTCTTTATATAACTAACCAAGAATATATGAATAACGAAGCATTGCGTTTGCACATCAAGAAAGCTAACATAGCATTACCAGAACAAGGAATATATATGAACATACCAAAACCTAACACACTTTACGCACGAATAAACTTCCAACATTAAAACAAAGTTCCATTACTTAGACAAACAGTAAAAGTGACCTAGCACAGGCGTTCAAAAAGCGTAACCTATTCATACCCTTTTTTTTCAAGCATATCTCGTAACATATATTCATTGTAATTTTACATTTAATCAAACCTACGTGCGATCTCGTGTATCATTTCGAATAAACATACAATAAAATTATTTTTAGATAATAACCAGCGAATACTATGCTAAACATAAACAATGTTTTCACCATGAATAAAAGCTACCATAGTTTCACATGAATTAAGAAAGATAATGTAACAACGACCAACCTAACACAACTTAACGCTCTGATAAACTGTTAACATTAACAAAGTTCCACACTTAACACCAGTAAAGCAACTTAATTTTACATACAAAACGTAAACCCATTCATACTTTTCCAAGCATAACTCTAACTTATTAACGTTAACTTACATTGACACTAGAACATTTACCAAAAAATGTTCATAACTTGTCCGATTCATCATAAACAGACCAACAAAATCTGCAAACGTAACAAGGTTTTTTTACATTATCATAAATCATAATAATATTTATCATAACCTTACCTAAATACCATAATCCCCAACAAATAATCGCAAAACATAACAAGTTTTATCCAAAGATAACATAAAAATAACAAAGTTTATCCAAACATTTAACATAAAATTAAGTTCTTTGAATAAAATATCATAGGTAAGTGTAATAGTTTAAAGAATTTAAAGCAGTAAATCATAAATCAGGAAATCAAACAAACCCGTCCCCGTCCCCCACCCCTCCCCTACCCCACCGTCCACGACCTTTTGAATCTATCGATCTAATGATTCAGGTTCCATATCGAGTATCATTCGGATAAACATAGTACAAAAATAAGTTCTTTATATACTAACAAAGAATATATGCTAACGTAAACATTGTTTTCACATTAATAAAGCTAACATGCATTACCAGAAACTAAGAATATAATGTACAATGACAAAACCTAGCCACGTTACGCATTGAATAAACTACTTAAACATAACAAAAGTTCCATACTTACAACAGTTAAAGTAACCTAGCACAGCGTTAACAAAGTAACCGTAACCTATTTCACACTTATTTCAAGCATATCTTTAACATATCAATGTTAATTTACATTAACACTATTGATTTACGTTCCCACTTCGAGTATCAGTTTGGATAACATAGCACAAAAATGAGTTTTTAATACTAACCAGCGAAATATGCTAACATAACAATGTTGCACATTAATAAAGCTAACATAGGATGATATGAACTAAGAAAAAATGTACAACGACAAACATCCAACACAACTTAAGCGCTAATAAACTGTTAACATTAACAAAGTTCCACACTTAACCCCAGTAAAGTAAACTAACTTTACATACAAAACGTAACCTATTCATACTTTTTTCCAAGCATATCTCTAACATACTAACATTAACAAACTTCCGCACTTAACAACAGTAAAGTACCTAACACATAGTACAAAACGTAACCTATACATACTTTTTCAAGCATATCTCTAGCATACAATGAACCTTTACATAAACACTAATATTTAAACAAAAGTTAGGCAAACTCTGCAATCATCATTACTGGACAACGAATATAATGCCTAACGTACCAAATTTTTACATCAACTACATTGTAATATTTTAAACAAAAAATTCATCATAACCCTCGTCTAAATAGCATAATCCCCAACGAATAATTGCAAACATAACAAAGTTTTAACCAAACATAACATAAAAATAAGTTCTTTATATACTGACCTACGAATATATGCTTACGCAACAAAGTTTTAGCATTAATAAAGCTAACAATATCATAACCGTGAACTAAGAAGATAATGCACAAATGGCAAAACCTACAATACCTCGAGCGTATGAATAAATCCGCTAACATCCTTGAAAATTCCCCTACTATCAAAAGAATAAAGTAGCTCAACAGTATCATACAATACCGATATGTTCCCACTTTCCCGCATATATCAGCAACAGGTAAAAACGTATTATCTGACAAAATCCAATAACAAAGTGACCAATCTATCAAAGATACCAACATCTTGAACTATGAATTGACACTATCTTCATCAAAGTGTCACTCGTCTTGAGTATAACATCATTTGAACTATGAATAAACGTAGACATTAGCAAAATTCTCGGGCAAACCTTAACACAACTCAACAAAACTAACCAAGGCTCATGTTTCTAAACATTATCATCGTCAGTATAAACACAGTAAACTATCTTACAAAACTTCATCATTTCTGTAACAAATCAGTGTTAATTCACACTGTCATAGCTAACATTTAAACATAACTGTACCTAACTACGCAAGAAACAGTTATTCATTAAAACAAGAGTATCTAAAGCAACAACATCCACCTCCCGAGAAAAACCAAGGGATGGCGCCCCTTAAAAGGGTGTGAATCCTAAGAGGGGGATCACCCCGAAAGAGGGGTAAGGCCTCAGCCCTTCGGGCTGAGGCCCAAAACCCCCTTACACTTCTTAGAAACGTGAAGCCTTGTTAAGTTTTTGTTGAGTGTGTAGGTTCGCCCGATAATCTGCTAATGTCTACGTTTATTTCATAGTTCAAATGTGTTCGATACTCAAGACGAGTACACTTTGATGACAGAATAATGTCGAATTCATAGTTCAAGGATGTTGGTATCTTTGATAATTGTCACTTTGTTAAGGGTTTGTTAGATAATACTTTTTACCTGTTGCTGAATGCGGGGAAAAGTTCGGGAACATATAGAGTATTGTTATGACCCCCCTTTTTTAAGGCTTTTTCTTAACCCTTTTTTTAATTTTTGATAAGCAGGGAATTTTCAGGGATGTTAGCGGATTATTCAATATTCATACGCGAGGTATGCATGATGCAGTGTATAGTCTTAGTTCAGTGTATGATATGTTAGCTTATTATAATGCTAAAACTTTGTGCGTAAGCATATATTCGTAGGTCAGTAAATAAAAACTATTTTTATGTTATGTTTTAAAACTTTGTTATGTCTGCACATATTCGAGGGTGATTATGATATTTAAGCGAGGTTATGATGAATTTTTGTTAAATAATACGAAAATGAGGTAAAAAACTTCTTACTTAGCATATATTCCATTGTCAGATGATGATTACACAGTGGTTATGCTAAATTTTTTGTTAAATATTACGATGTTAATGTAAAATTAACATTGATATGTAGAGTATGGCTGAGAACGTGCTGAATAGGTTACGTTTTGTACTATATGTGTTAGACTTACTGTGTTAAGTGTTGCTGGAATTGCTTAAAATGTTAGTAGTTTATTGCGTAAGGTGTGAGCTGTTGTATCATTGACATATATTCTTAGTTCAGTCTATGTTATGTTAACTTATTGATATAAAAAAACTTTGTTAACGGTTAGCATATATTCGTTGGTTAGTATAAAAGAACTTATTTTTGTGTATGTTTATCCGAAATGATACTCAAATTGTGACTTGAATATAGATCACTAGATCAAAAGGTCATGGTGGAGGGTGGGAGGGGTTGATGGTTTGATTGACTGATTTTACTGATTTACAGCTTTTTAAAATCAGTAAACTATTTACAATTTACTATGATATTTTATTCAAAGAACGTATTTATATTATGTTTGGATAAAAAACTTGTTATGTTTACAGTTATTTGGTGGTCTGTATGATAATTTAACAAGGTTATGATAAATTTTTGTTAAATATTACTGTGACAATGTAAAATTAACGTTAAGTATGTTAGAGATATGCATGGAAAAAAGTTATGAATAGGTTACGTTTTGATGCATAAAGTTAGTTACTTTACTGGGGTTAAGTTCTGAAACTTTGTTTATGTAACAGTTTATTAGCGCGTAAGTTGTGTTAGGTGTGTCGTTGTACATTATTTTCTTAGTTCATTTTATGCTATGTTAGCTTTACTAAATGTGAAAACATTGTTATGTTACATATATTCGCTGGTTAGTCATATAAAAAACATTTTTGTGCTATGTTTACCAAACTGATACTCGAAAGCGACGTAAATCAATAGGTAATGTAAATTTAACATGATATGTTTAGAGATATGCCTTGTAAAAAGTGGAATAGGTTAGGTTTTGTACGCTGTGCTAGGGTACTTTACTGTTGCTAAGTATGAACTTTTTAATGTTAGTAGTTATTCATTGCGTGAAGTGTGTTAGTTTTGTCATTGTACATTATATTCTTAGTCTGGTAATGCTATGTTAGCTCTTTTTTACTTTAATGTGAAAACAAATGTTACGTGCATATATTCATTAGTTAGTATATAAAGAACTTATTTGTACTATGTTTATCCGAAACGGTACTCGATATGTGACCTTAACATTAGATCGATAGATCAAAAGTCGTGACGGACGTGGTAGAACGGGGTGGGATAGGGGACGGTTGTTTAAAATTTACTGATTACTGATTTTACTGATTTACTGCTTTAAATTCGGTAACTATTACAATTACTATGATATTTTATTCAAAGAAACTTATTTTTATGTTATTAATTGATAAAACTTTGTATTTTTATTGTTATGTTTGGATAAAACTTTGTTATGGTTTGTTTTGTTCTGATGCGATATTTAGTTAAGGTTTTGATAAATTTTGTTAATATTACTATGCATAATGTAAAAAAATTGTTACGTTTGCATATATTCTTTGGTCTGTATGATAATGGACAAGGTTATAGCATACATTTTTTGATAAATTGTTACTGTTGTCAATGTAAGATTAACGTTAATAAGTTAGAGATATGCTTGGAAAATATGAAATGAATAATTATTTTTTGTATGTAAAGTTATACTTTACTGGTGTTAAGTGTGAACTTTGTTAATGTTAACAGTTATTATAGATGTACGTTGTGTTAGGTTTGTCGTAACATTATTTTCCTTATTCTACAGATGCTACGTTAGCTTTACTTAAATGTGAATAAACAATTTTTTGTTAGCATATATTACTTGTTGGGCATAAATGAAATATCTTTTTTGTAACATGTTTTATTTTATTTTTAACTTCGAAATGTTACGAAAATGAATTCTTATTAATGTAAAATTAACATTGATTATGTTAGATATATTAATGCTTGAAATAAATAATTCTCAAATTATGTTAGTTTGTAGCTGTGCTTAGACTTTACTGTTGTTTAAGTATGGAACTTGTAATGTTAGTAAGTTTTATTCATGCGTAAGGTGGGTTAGGTTTTGTCATTGCTACATTTATATTCTGTAGTTCTCGGTTAATGCGTATGTTAGCTTTATTCGATGTGAAAACAATGTTTACGTTATTCATATTATCATGTAGTATATAAAGAAACTTATTTTTGTACTATGTTTATCCGAAATGGTACTCGATATGTGACCTGAATCATTAGATCGATAGATCTATAGGTCGTAGATGGGTGGGTAGGGAGGTATGGGGAGGGGACGGGTTGATTGATTTGCTGATTTACTGATTTACTGATTTACTGCTTTAAAATTCGGTAAAAACTATCTACACTTTTAACATAGGATATTTTTCTATTCAAAGACTTATTTTATATGTTATTTGGATAAAACTTTATTTTAGCTGTGTATGGATAAAACTTTGTTATGTTTGCAATAATTTGTTGGGGATTATGATATTTAGGTAGGGTTATGATAAATTTTTTTTAAATATTACTATGATAATGTAAAAAACTTTGTTACGTTTGCATATCTTCGTTGGTCTGTATGATAATCGAACAAAGTTATGATATATTTTTGATAAATGTTACTGTGTCAATGTAAGATTAACGTTAATATCGTTAATATGGGAGATATATGCTTGAAAAAAGTATGAATATGTTACGTTTTGCATGCAATGTTAGTTACTTTACTGGTGTTAAGTGTGGAACTTTGTTAAGTTAACAGTTTATTTCGTCGTGTAAAGTTGTTTGTCTTTGTACATTATTATATTTCTTAGTTCATGTTACGCTATGTTGGCTTTATTGATGTGGAAACTTTATTACGTTAGTGTATATTCGTTGTTCAGTATGATAAATAACCAATGTTGTGATAAATTTTTGTTAAATATAGCCATGTTAATATAAATAACATTGTTATGTTAGAAATATGCTTGACCAGAAGTTGAATAGGTTACGCTTGTATGCAATGTTAGGTTACTTTACTGTTGTTAAAGTGTGAACTTGTTAACTTAAAGTTTATTCGTGTTTTTAAGGTGTCAGGTTTGATTTGTTGTGCATTTATTCATAGTTCAGATGATTCTAAGTAGCTTCATTAATGTGAAAAACTTTGTTCACTAGCATATATTCGTTGATCAGTGATAAAGGATTTGTTTTATTTTTTATGTTTAATCCAAAATGATACTCGAAATTTACTTGAATCAATAGATCAATAAATTCAATAGATCAATAGATCATGGTTGGACAGGAGTGTAGTTTCGCAATTGATTATTGATATACTGATTTAGGTATGTAAAACATACAATTTTACTTAAAAAAATATGACTGAATCAATAGATCAATAGATCAATAGATCAATAGATCAATAGATCAATAGATCAATAGATCAATAGATCATGAAAGGGCTGAGGAGGGTAGTTTGATTTACTGGTTTACTGATTTACTGCTTTAGGGTATGTAAAAACGTAAATTTGTAAGTTATAAACATAAAATGAATAAGAAATTTTATTTATTTATTTATTTAATATTTATTTATTTATTTATTTTTTATTTTATTTTTTTTTCTTGATGGGTCTGAAACCATCATTTTCGAAATCTACAGACTCGATAACATATATAAGGACACCAAACATTGTTGTTATACGAATGTTTATTAACTCAGCACCGCACCGGCTCCAGCACCGGTGCCAGTACCAACTCTGAATCCTTCTCAGACTCCTCCTTCCTTATTCTTCTTTTCCTCCTTACTCCTTTCCTCCTTACTCCTTTCCTCCTCCTTCCTTTCTTCTTCTTCCTTTCTTCTTCCTTTGTTTTGCAGTCCATGCATTTCTTCTTCTTTCACATCCAAATTTCAATCCTATACGTTAAGCCTAACATGGTTTTCAGGCCGTATTTGACCTTGGCGCTAAAGGGGCAGCACACCCTTGGGGGTGACCTACGGTCACCAAACCTCGCCTGTGATCCAAACTGTTCGATTGGGTATCGTTAAGCCTAATCTTTACTTAGAAAAGGAAGCTGTAACACGGGCGTAGCGTTATATTTCTACTTCGCTCTCTGAGGAAGGTACCCCTTATATACATCCTAGAGACTTGAAATTTCGCGTGTATCGAGCTTAATACATCAGTTGATCATATTCCAAGTTTGAAAGCATTACCTCTTATACCTTTTAAGAAATCGGTGGAGGATCCCAAATGGCTCCATCACTACAGCGATTAATCGAATGCTGATTATAATAGTACTTATTTTCTTTCGATTATATTTTTCAATGTAAAAAGCCAACCAGAGCACGTAGAAAGACGATTTAAACGTCGATTTGGTGTAAAAAACATCGATAAATCGATTGGAACCATCAAAAATGATCTACCGATCATTTAAAACCTTTTAGAAACCAAAATGCCCCTTCTGGGGGGGCTCGGCCCCCCTTTTGGGGGGCTAAACCTCCGAAAACGGTCTTCCAGACCTTAAATTCGGTCTCACCGACCTTAAAAACCCTAACCTTGACACGTCAAGCTTGAAAAACCCAATGTTGCAAAATGTTGCTTGCAACATTTGCAACATTGCATGCAACATTTTGGCTGTCAGTTGTCCACCCCTTACTACTATATTATAATATAATATAATATAATATAATATAATATAATATAATATAATATAATATAATATAATATAATATAATATAATATAATTTAATATCTCACGGACCCTTGCAGTTATGAAATAAATATAGACATATGTTAATGAAGTTTCATCGTATCAAGAAGATAATTAAATTTATTTTCTAATATTACATTAAATAAGTACTCGGAATATATATTTTTAAAATAAAATTTTAATGTTATTAAATACAGTTATTAAAGTAAAAAAAATTTCTTTCCTTCTTTAATTATTCATTTATTTCTTGACACGTACAGTGTATTAATATGATGAATTTCAATTACCCAAAACAGTGTACAGAATATTTTCTAAAATCAAATATCGAAAACAGATACATAAAATACAAGGAAAAATCTAAGTATATATATATATATATATATATAACTTTAAAAGAAGGATATATAGAAAAATAATATTATATTAATATATATATATATATATAATATATATATATATACTATATATATATATAATATATATATAGTACTTTAAAGAAGGATGGGATAAGAACAATGAATGGGGTGTTTTGACATACGCCGAAGATATAGTTTTTGGATCGTGAAGGAGGAAGACATGGATGAGGGACTAGGAAGGTGGAATGTGTGTGTTTCGAGGAGGGAGAACTAGAAATGAATAAGTAGTAGGTGTTTTTCAGAGGAGAGAGAGAGAGAGAAGACGAGAGAGAGGAGAGATGAGAGAGAGAGGAGAGAGTGAGAGAGAGAGAGGAGAGAGAAGAGGAGAGAGAAGAGAGAGAGAGAGAGAGAGAGAGAGAGTTTGTAAATATTCTCTTTTCTAGCGAAGGTTTAAATATCCAGGTAGATGGTAGCAACATAAAAGAGGTAGAAAGTTTTAAGTATTTATTAAGCGTGTTCATAAATAGGGAGGAATAGAGGAAGATGTCGCAGAAACGATTGGAAAAAACGGAAGAAGTGTGGCTTTCTATACTTTGCTGAAGGATTTGAATGTGTCCCTGCAGGCGAAAACAATCATTTTTGAGAATGTTTTGACACCCATATTGACGTATGGAGCAGAGAGTTGGACCATCAACATAATTACAAGAAGCAGAATACAAGCAGCGGAGATGAAGTCTTTGAGGGTAATGCTGGGAAAAAGCAGAAGAGATAGAGTAAGAAATGAACATGTAAGAGAAATAGCAGAAGTATCTGAGATAAGAAATAAGATAGAAAAGGCCCAACTGAGGTGGCTGGGGCATCTGGAGAGGATGGGGGAGGAGAGAGTGGCTAGGAGGTCTTGAGAGTGGAGGCCGGGGTAGAAGACCGGAGGGAAGGCCGAGAAGAAGGTGGAAAGACGAAATAGAGGAGGTACTGGAGAGGAATCACTTACTGAACATCATAGGAATGAGAAGAAATGGCGACTTCGTAAATAGAAACGGATGAAGAAGAAGACTACGAACACTGACAGGCAGATAAATGCCTTCTTGGGTGCTGAAGTAAGAATATATATATATATATATATATTATATATATATAATATATTATATATATATAATATATATATATATATAAAATATTTATCTATAAATAGAAAATCTAGAATCATAACATACGCTGAAGCTAATATAGAAAATAGAGGGACGATAATAATAAAGATATAAGATATATATATATATATATATTATATATATATATATACTATAATATACTATATTATATATTATATATTATATATATATATATATATAATAATATATATACTATATATAATATATAATATATATAATAATATATATATATAATATATATATATATATATATATATAATATATATATAATATATATATATATATATATATAAATATAACATATAATATATATATATATATATATACTATATATATAACTAATATTAATTATATATATATCATATTAAAAATATATATATATTATGATGTCTCTATTAATAATCTAACAGTGACCAAAGTTTTCAAAGTTGAATAATAGAAAGTGATTCAGAGAGTGTGTGTCTGAAAAGACATGAAAAAGATGATGGGGATTAATGAAAATGAGTATAAACTGTAAGAATCTTATATCTATTAAAGAGTGTTCCTTTAGCATTGAAAATTAAGAATTTAAATATTTTTTCTTTCTTTTTTCTGCTTGTAAAATTCAGTGT
>JABUQX010051094.1:0-22381 GCA_015478945.1 Trachelipus rathkii
AGATATATATAAAGACGGTTCGTTATCATTTATAATATTATATATTATTTAAAATATGATTAAATAGAGTGTAAATTATATTATTATACACCAATATTTTATCATAAAATATATATTTTTAATAAACATATATTATATATTATTGGGTTTTATCGTTTATCATAAATAATATATATACAACTATTATACTAATAGAATTAAGAAATGATTCATAGCAAAATTATCATGATTAAAAGATAAACAAATGTGAGCAATAAAAATAATTGATCTATAATATACAAATTTCCCGAATTATTGCAAAATCTACTCGAGGAAATTAGTATAACCGAATAATATTAATAATAATATTATTTATAAAAATAATACACTATAGTTCTTAATATATATATATATATGAGTTATATATTAATAAATAATATATAAATTAATAATTCATATAAATAATATTAATAATTAGTTATATAATATATTTAATCTAATTAATAATAATTAATATAATATATTTATCGACGAGAGAGTAGAGACGTCATATAGATTAGATTCACACAATACTGTAGATTGTAAATATATAAAATATTCTAATTACGACTAAAGATAATATATTTTGTATAATACCAAATAATACAAAATAATAATTTATAAATATAATTAAATAATAATAAATAATAATAAATATAACAGATCATAATACATACATCCAAATGCAAATATTTCATTATAATATTAATAAAAATAATAAATAGTAATATAAATAATAAATATAATAAAGAATTAAAATTATTAATAAATATATAATTAAATAATATATAATAATAAAAAATATAAATATACATACCATGGATAGTTCGATCATATATTTTTACTATATATAATAATAATAATTAAAAGAATAATAATTAAATAAGTATTAAAATACGAACGATAAAAACAAATCTAAAATTAAAGAGACACCACAAACATATAAATGTTGATAAAAGAATGGCATGAGAAAAAAGAGAACAGAGAACAAAAACATTAGAAGAGTAAGAGCTGAGAAGTAGAGCTACTGATAATAGAGGACAGAAGACAGATAAGACAGTATTGAAATATTTACTTCGCCACCCAGAACCGAGTATAGTCAGTGCCATAAGAACCGTCGTAGTGGACCGAAAAGAGCGGTGAGCTACTCAGCCTATAATGCGAGAGGGTTAGGAGCGAGTAGGGAGTGTCGGTAGGGTTCGGGTTCGCATGCGCTACACACGACATTTTTTAGAGTCTACTATACGTTAAGCTACCGAGGCTTTGCTGGGGGTGTTGCGGTTTTTCTCCTGTCCTTCACTTTATGAGCCAAATGCTCCTCCAGATTCGTATGAGAACCACCTCTCCCGTTGGCAATCGGAATTTACAACTAGGCCCTGACACAACTCTGATCCTAGCCCATTTCTCCGCGTCGTGTAAATGATGGGGAGCGAATGGTCTTTTTAGGACAGTGATCTGTAACTTGTATCATCAAGTACGTTAAAGTAAAGTAGCCTATCGCAGTCCGGAGGGTCCGTGGAAGGGGGTTTGCCAGCTGTCGGATCGTCACGTTTTCAAAGGATATCCCACAAATGGTTTCGAATTGGTTGAGGTTCGGCCTATATGCTTGGCCTCTCCAAAGCCATAATTTTGAACCGTCCTAAGGTAGTCTTCAAGATTTCGATTACGTAATCTCCAGGACAAGTATTGCGTCTGCCGTTCATTTTTGCATGTTGTCACTACTGGCACACTCTATCATAGGTTGAAACACAGTCACACCCGAGTTGAAATACCTAAGGGGACAACTATTTTGGCTCAGTCTAAGTAATTGGTGATTATCGAGATGTCGGTGACTATCACACACTTAGTGCTCTATAGTTGTAAGAAGTGCCATTCTTCCATTGATTGAACGTAAGTGAAAGCTCGCGGTTACTGCACCTCTCTGTCTCACTCGGTGGAAGCTCCCGACGTACAAGTATGCGTCCGTATTCCCCAGAGCTCGTGTATGTACTGACATCGACTGCTCCGCTCGATTGTGTAATCACGGAGCATCTGCGCGATATCCTTGCGAGGTCGATTTCAATTGTGCAGTTACGAAATTAGCTGAGGACGACGCTTACTTCCATCTCAGAATCGTAGAGTATACAAAACCATCTGCTAGTGACGCACTCGTGTGCTAGGAGGCGAGAGACTCAACTTAGCAAGAACGTACACTCAAAATCTCGTATCACTCTGTTGAGAATGAGGCAACACGTAGATGGTAGCCGCACAGAACCGGAGCAGACGTAGCAAATGGATTGACCGTGGAGTGGAGTATAGAGGCAGGAGTGGACCTAGAGAGAGAGAGTAAGAGAGGAGAGAGGGACCTCGCGAGGCAGACGAAGTAAGTAGTTGCCGACGCAGAGAGCACGAAGAGAGCGAAGTATGTTAATTTGTCATTCACAACTTTGAGAGTACCAAAGCGTTAGTAACTGCACGCCAAGCTGTCCTGCGACTTGTCGTAGCCGTTTAGAGGCTCACGTATCGATAAGTGACGGCGCAGTACACGTATATAATTCTTAGGGTCTTCCACGGTGGTCTGTGCGCAATTTAGAGGCCAATCAAGTGCTCACATTGAGAGCGAATTACGATTGTAGTCAGAGTGTTCCTGGTAACCCTTGACAGGAATACCTAGTAACTACAGATTTGAGAAAACAATGTATGCTTACATCCGCTGACTAATACGTTGTGGTGTGCTTTACCATTTCCGATACCGTGCGACGTCTCAAGTGACCCGATACGGCGCGTCTTCCTTGTTAGATGCGGCGTGGAGTAGTGTTGTTATAGTCTTGCACTGATCGCAATCTGATCTCTTGACAGTTGAACGTCAAACTCAATCTCTTCATGGTTACCTTGGAGAAGTTCGCTATTCCGTTATCTTGAATGATCCCTCGCATCAATGTACAATTCCATCTCCAACATATAAAAACCGTACCCCTACCTTTATCTCCAGGTACTAGTTTACGTATATGTTTATGTTTTCCTAAATTTATCGCTAGGAGTGACTATCCCAATATACTGCATAGCGAATTCCTCATCTGACGAGGGGGTGGTTTACATAAGTTACATCACTAGATAGCTGTCGTCTGTGTTGGTGTGGGGTTTCATGGGGTTTAGGTAGAGGCTCATTCTATACCCGTATCAATGTCAAGTTAGATATTTTATCACTAGTGTGTAGGCGTTATTTATTTATGACAGTAGTAATATATGAAGTAATTTAACATACACTCCATGTGCTCATATTTGCCACTTCGAGTCGACCTTATCTTAGGTGATTTAGAGCGCCAATAGATATATCAGACAGTACTCACGTATTATTGCATAGATACGGTTACGCGAATATAACTCATGAGAATAACATAACATATATTGATATTATTAGAGATTATAAGCTTGCTTTTAAAATGTATTAGTTATAAAATATTAATAATATTAACTCACGGAAAATTAATTATTGTATCATTACTAACGATTTTAACATAAGTTAGCGAAAAACTTATACATTAACAAAAGGGTTATGGCACTTTATGCTATTATTAGACTGTTGCCTGTAACAGCAAAAACTTTAACCCACCACTGGTTTTTGAGAAAGCTAATCATATATAGTGGCTTTAATGGCTTGATAACATTTTTTTGTATTTTGATGAATTTTTATGATTAAGCCTAGATAAGAGAGGATCCTTTTCAAATCATTACTTAGAAAACACGAGAAAATTATGAATACAGATTTCATCATTAAAATACCTGAGTTAACTTAAATTAAACACTGCATATTTGTGTCATTATATATGAATGAAAAACACATATCTTCCATTTTTGAATATGATTTTATATTAGTGATCATTTTTCAGCTTCATTTGAATGATCAAGTCAGATTAAATATGTGTTGTTTTTAAATCATTTACTGCAAGTTAATATTTCAAATATTTATATAGAGTTATATATAACACTTCCTATAATGAAATAGACTAATATCAGTATTATCTTAATTAGTTCAACATATATGTGTGTTCGTCGATGTTTAGAGTTCTAATATCTGCGATCTTCAGCTTATATGCCACAGGGGTAGAAAGTTCATTGGCCGTGCGATGAAAGCAAAAAAAATAATAAACTTTTTTCAAATAATATGATTTATATACAGATGGTGAGTAAACATTTAGCTTGTCCTTAAAAGATATTTATTGACATCATACATTATAATTGATAAATAGAATAGAATAACACAAATGATACCGTAGATATTTTAAATGAGTAATAAATACTATAATCTAAATATATATAATGAATAAATAAAATTATAAAAATTTATATATCAATTTACGATTTTAAAAGAGGGTATAAGTATTATGCAGGTTATATTTTAAATTTTTCTATATATATATATTTATTTTATTATTTATTTACAGGTAAAGATATAGTTTGTTTATACGCACTAAATTATTCCAATTAAATAGTTCTCAGTATACGTCACGATTTTAAAATAAACTATATAAAAGTTACGGTTTTGAGTAATCTCAAGTTGCTTATGCTAATTATTTAATAATAATCTATAACTATTATGTATTTAATATATGTATATATAATTAATATATATATATATATATATTAATATATATATATATATAATATATAATTAATATTAATATAATTATATAATATCAGGCTTGAGGATTCAAGTACAGTATTAGTTAACTATGTATCATATGGACTTGGATCACTAGTACATTTTTATTCTAAGTACTATTTATTATACTTATGCAGTTTTCACTATAAACTCATGTATCTTTATGTATTTTGTACTTGTATACTTGCCACCTCTTGTACTTGTAAAAAATTTGCCAAAGTACTTTGCAAGATACTTTTGTAATTTTTAATTATCACAATTAATATATTTACTATTATAATTATATCATATTTCATAAGCGTATGTAGAATATTATCTTATTCCTTTGTGTGATGGTTTCTTAGAAAAAATACTATCCAAATATAAATAATGTTCCATATTTAGGAATATAATGCTTTGTGCACATGTTTAATAATATTATAACAAATATATTATAGTACTCGACATTTTAGACCTTTATATGCCATAATCAGTGAGACGAGCCAAACCCCTAGCGATAAACGAAACGATGACTAGTAGGGCTTGTACTTGTACGATAATCAAAACGTATTATAGACTAGGGCGGGATTGCGACAAACAGAACAGATGAGTAGGCGAGGCAAATTCGATATATATATAACGAACTAGTATATTATGAATATGTGTTAGTAGGGCTGACGATACTATCGAGAATCATATTGAGGAACTTACTACAATACCGTCGAATAATATACAAACTGGTTAATATAACTAAAATTGTAACGTACAACATATAGATTAGATAAAAAATATACTTACGTTAAGAATTATCAGTAAGGAATGAATCAATATATAAGTAGAACTTCACCATTAAATATATATATATGACATAAGTAGTTAATAGACAGTCATGTGAGTTAATGGACAAGCAAGATAACTCTGACATGAAGGTAGTAATATTATAAAATAATAACTACGAAACCTATCTGGACGATAGATATGTAGCTATAAATAATATATCACCATTATAATTACTATAATAATAATGATCCATAATATATCTAAAAATTAAATTGAGAATTATATATTTAATTAGTACTAAAAATTAATTAATAATTATAACTATATATATATACTAAACGAAAATATAGTCGAATGTTGAAAACACGCCAATAAATCAATCAACAGATGCACTTACGCAAAATTTGGCTGCTATCCATGTTTAAGAAGAGGCGGAAAATGTGGATACAGTGCTGGGTAGCTCGCGAATAGGTCGCAAAGTTGATAATATCACTAAACACGTTTGTTCCGCAGTCTGTTCAAAAGTGAAGGGAGCGTCACAGAAAATCTGTAGAAGATGCGGGGACAGCTGCCCCCCTAAAGTCTGTTACGTGATCTATATAATATTTACTATAGATCCATAACTTATTGAGCGGGAATTAGTTTTTTTTTGACATCGAAGACATAAATCAAAATTTTATCCCTTTGTCTCCGCGAGGGTATGATTTATTCTCGTGTGCGAGTGATAATTTAATGTGTAATAACGTGTAATATTAGCAGTTATAAATATATATATATATATATATATATATTATATATATTATATTAATAATTAATATATATATATATATATTATAATATATATAGTATATATATATATTATATTATATTATATATATAATATATATATACTATATATATATATATTATCATAATGAGCAGAAGAGGGCAGTGATACAAAGTGGAGAAGTTGGCAGAACAAGAGAAACGAGACGAAAATATGAACGGGAATGCAGGTAATACATCACTTAAGAGAATTAGGATGAGTAAGATAAATAATATACGAATACTTTAGCAGGATGTCAATCAGGGAATGATGGACAAAGAAACTCTTGTAGATGAGTATGAGAGGTATCTATAAGGTAAGAGACATACATATATACCATGGTGGAATGAACGAGAAGAAGTGAGAAAAATAGTACAATTTAAGAAAAATAACAGAGAGAAAATGAGGAAGTGGCTGAAAAGAAAGAACAGCTGCAGCAAGGGGGAAATATGTATCACATGAGCAGGATGAAGGCCAGACGAGTAAATTAAGAGGGCGGAAGGATAGGAGCTGAACAAAAATGACTGGCAAAATATTCATGCAGACGAATTGGCTCTCATGTGCCGAAGAATACACGAGAGGTCACGACTCGATGGCGAAGGGAAGAACACAGCTGTCTTAGAATGGCTGTAAGGCTGTAAAAGAGAGAGTACCCTAAAATCGTTAAATATCTATGACATGAAAATAGAGAGAAACTAACGTGAGAGATTCTGTTAGTTAACCGCGCGATAAGTATTATATGTAATATATTAATGATAGGTTAGGATGACCATGGATAATACACTATTAATTAACGTATGACTTTCTTGGAATTCAGTGTTAGAGGAATTCATCACATTGCGTATAATTAAGGAGTATTGTAGAAAGGATTCAAAGTGTGCAAGTGCGAGACAAGGAAGGAGGAAGAGGAGGATGAAGGCGGATAGATAAGGGTGGAGGAATATGAAGAGGCTATAAAAAGGATGAAGAAGGGTAAAGCTCCAGGAGAAAATGGAGTGGCTGTGGAGTTGGTGGAGGAGGGAGAGGAGCTGAAAGGGAGAATCATCAGTTTGATGAACAACTGTTGGAGAGAGGGAAAGGTGCCGGAAAGGTGGGGCAAAGCAATAATAATACCGATATATAAAGATAAAGGAGATGCTGGAAGCTGCAATAATTATAGGGGTATCTCAATGATGGACCATCTGACGAAAATATACGAAAGAATATTGGAGAGGAGGTTGAGAGAGAAGGTAGAGCCGAGACTCGGAGAAGAACAGTATATAGAAGGGGAAGAGGAACGACTGACCTCTTATTCACACTGAGAATGGTCTCGGAGAAGATGCTGGAATATGGCAAGAGATTCTTTGTAGCCTTCATCGATCTACAAAAGGCATTCGATTCGGTGCCAAGGAAAAAGCTCTGGAGAGCTAGTGGGAGAGGAAATTAATGGGTGAAGGGTAGATTAAAGGGCGATAGAAAGTATGTAGAGAAATGCAGCTGTAGTTAGAACTGAGTGCGAGAACGATAGATGGTTTGAGGTGAAAACAGGAGTGAATCAAGGGAGTGTTTTATCGCCACTGCTGTTTATATTATATTTAGACGTGGTGATAAGGAAAGTGAAAGAAAGACTGGGAGAATTTGAAGGGGACATAATGGCATATGCGGACGATCTGGCATGTTGGAGCGAGAGAGAGGAGGCGATTCGAGATGTGGTGGAGTTGTTTGCGGGGAGGGAGGAGGGGAGCAGGGATGAAGCTAGATGAACAAACAGAGACGGAGATATTAACGTACCGGAGAAAGGAGGAGGGATAAAGAATGGATGGGTGAGAGAGGAGGAGGTGAAGGCGGTAAATACCTGCAATTATCTCGAAGGATGTTTTAACAGAAGGGGAGGAAGTGGGGAAAGAGATTACGCGAAGAATGGAAAAGTATGGATTAGTTATGAAAGCGGTATACCCCATGATGAAAGACAGAAACATCAGAATAGAGGTTAAAAAAAGTGATTGTGAAACTCTCCAGAAATTCAAGAGCCGTATGCGTCGAATAAGATCACACCGTACCGTTTTCCTCCTGCATCATGACAATGTTCGACCACATTGCAGTGCCCAAATGCTTCAATGCTTGAACTTCTAGGTCAAAAATCATCCACCCTACAGTCCTGATCTGGTCCCCAGTAATTTTAACTAATTTTCAAAGTTGAAGTAAAAGTCTCCAAGGAGTGAGATTTGGTCCAGATGATAAGGTGAAGAGACCGGTGTTAGACTGGTTTCGGTAAACGGATCAAGACTTTTTTTTCAACCAGTTTTGAGAAGTGGGTTAAACGTTTGCAGAAATGTATTGACGTTCGAGATTATGTAAAAAAAAAATTTGTACATGCTCATTGAATAAACCTTTGACATTTTCTCAGTCTTTGTTTCATTACCTTATCTGCAGTGTAATAGATTTTACAGCAGAATAAGCGTTACTTTTCAACTAGTGTGTGTAATAATAGAGTTGCATGTAAATAACAGAAATTTACCGTATAATTTTTGTTGTTACGCAAAAGATGCAATGATATTGTCGCGTTTGTTCTTCTATTAATTCGGCAAAAGGGCAGTAGCGGACCTGTAAATGCTTCCCTTCTATTTACCGAATGATTTTATTGTTCAGCAAAACTTCATAGGAAAATAATCGACAAGTTCACTTACACTCAAAGAAAGCTTGCTACCCTTTGGTCAATCTTACTACTAGAAATTTTTATTCTCTTACTAAAATAAATACTACTCGAAATCTTCTACTTATTCCTGTAAGTTTTGCATATCTAACGTTTTTATTGATAAAGACAATAATTTTTGCTTCCTGTTCTAATAGCTCTATCATAGATGATTCCTCTAAACTTTTCCCGACTCCGCCCTAAGATTTTTTTAGAAAAAAACCTCTGTGCGTTAATAAGGAGTGCTTCCAGGATGGAGACCAATCTTTATTTTAATTTCGATCCCTCTCTAGGTTTGGTAGTCACAATTTTAACTACTTTTAAAATAAACTACAATAAAAAGTGAAACATCCTTTGCAACTATTCTCGGAAAACCATCGTTAGAAATTTTATATCTTTTGCAAAAACACTTTTGTATTTATATATATATTATATTATATTATATAATATATATAATAATATATATATTTATATATATATCATTATTATAATTTATATTCCATTATTTATATTACAGATAAAACGAAAATATTATATTTATTGAAACTTTTTTTTTTTTTTTGTCTATTATTGATCTCATAATAACTTGTTTTTTTCATAGATATATATATATATATATATATATATATATATATATATATATATATATATATATATATAAATTGAAAATAATTTTTTTTTTTTTGGATTACATACTAAGTATAATAAGTATTAAAAAGTATGAATAAAATTTTCTATAGAAAATAAAAAGTTTTAAGAAAATCATATCATAAAGAAAATTAAAAATGTTTAATGGAATAATAAGTTTATTCTATTTATTCTATTTACACAAATCTTTTATATATTTTTTATTTTAATAATAAATTTTGATGAACTATTATAAAATTTTATACAATATTTTCTAATATTTAATAACTTAAAGAAAAAAACACCTATTATATCATTCCTTTTTCTATCACCTATTCAACAGTTAAAGTCGAAAAATACATTCAACCTAAAACTCCCACTCACCCAGTCGAAAACATCATTCAGATTATTACAAAAAGTCACCTTCTCCTCAACATCCTCCACAGATAGACTATATGTTACAACCACACATACCTTGACCTATTCAAACTCAAAATTCAACATTATAATTCTAGTACCCACACAAACAAAATCCCACATAGCTCTATGACACAGGTCACTGATCAGAATTGCAGCTCCTCCTCTCCCCTTCACGTCACACCACTCGTCTTCAACGCTTCCTTTCATGTTTGTTTAAGTTACAGCTAGTAAATCAAATTTACCCTAAATAAATACATCCATCACCTCTCTTCTTATTATTAATTTCTTTAACATTCAATGTTCCCAGACAATTCATACAATATTTTATATATATATATATATATATATATATATATATATATATATATATATATATATATATATATATATATATTATATATATTATATATATATATATATATATATATATATAATATATATTAATATTCATATATATATATATATTATATATATATATATATCTATATAATAATATATTAAATATATATTATAATATATATATATATAATATATATTATATATATATATAAAATAATAATAATAATAATAATAATAATAATAATAATAATAATAATAATAATAATAATATATTTTTTTCTTTTGAGTGGAAGTACAGGGATCTCCACAGCACACAAGAATGCGGCTAGACCGTGTTAGCAAACTAACGACAGGGGAAATCCCTAACGAAACGAAAGAGGAACAAGGCTGAGATGGTTAGATTCTATACAAGATGTTCAGTTCCAAGAGGAAGGTAAAAATACGATCACTACGAAAATGAGATGATTCGGACAAGATGTGCTGAAGGCGATGCTGAAGAGGTATAGCAGCACGTCAGGAAAGAACTTGCTTCGAAGGGTCGAGATGGCAACGCAATCCAACAAAGAGATGAACTACAGTGAGAGGAAAACTGGAGGAACAAAATTGCAGGTCCGGAGAACCACCCCCCAACATAAGAAATCCTATGGGTGAGATTAGTTGACCCAAGACGCAAAACGAGCCGGACCAAGACCACTCCACTAGAGAGACATCTTCCCGAGAAAATGATACACCCACCAAATGGTACCGGCCAAGGACTGGGTTTGAAACAAATTTCCGAAGTTTGGGCGCCGAACGATCATCCTCCGCCCAAACATGACTACCAAGCCAGAGAGGAACCCGCGCAAAGGAGAAATGGAGCCATTCGTAGCAAGGAAATGAACCCAGGCGCACAGAAGCGGGAAGGTAAACGGGCACTCGACACCGTGTATGCAGTCGCCTGTTTGGCTTCCCCCATCGACCCGTTCGTTGCCAGGAACACCCACATGGGAGGGAACCAATCAGAACTCTATGTTATATAGAAATAATAATAATAATAGTAATAATAAATAATAATAATAATAATAATAATAATAATAATAATAATAATAATAATAATAATAATAATAATAATAATAATAATAATAATAATAATAATAATAATAATAATAATCAATCAAAATCAAAAATATTTTAATCTCTCTAATAGATTACATGGTTGTGTTTACATATTTATATTAATAAAAAAATAATAATAGATGAGAAAAGGGCTACTAAGGGACGTTTTCCATCCATTGAGCCCAAAATAATAGTAATAAGAAAAACATTTGACAAATAATTACAAATAAGCCCAAAATAATAGTAATAAGAAAAACATTTGACAATAATTACAATAATAACAATAATAAAAGTAATAATAATAGTAATAATAATAATAAATAATAATAACAATAAAAATAATAATTCTAAATAATAATAACAATAATATTAATAAAAAAAATTTTTTTGTTTTTGAGTGAATGTACAGGGATCACCACAGCACACAAGAATGCGGCTAGACCGTGTTAGCAAACTAACGACAGGGGAAATCCCTAACGAAACGAAAGATGAACAAGGCTGAAATGGTTAGATTTATATAAGATGTTCAGTTCCAAGAGGAAGGCAAAAATACGATCACTACGAAAATGAGATGATTCGGATAAGATGTGCTGAAGCCGATGCTGAAGAGGTATAGCTAGCACGTCAGGAAAGAACTTGCTTCGAAGGGTCGAGATGGCAACGCAATCCACCAAGAGATGAACTACAGTGAGAGGAAAACTGGAGGAACAAAATTGGCAGGTCGGGAGAACCCCCCGCGACATAAGAAATCCATGGGTTAGATTTGTATGACCAAGACGCAAACGAGCCAGGACCACCTCCAGGAGGCGACTCTTCCGAGAAAATGAAGACTACCGGCCAAGGACGGGTTTGACATTCCGAAGTTTGGCGCCACGAGCATCCTCCGCCCAACATGACTGCCAGCCAGAGAGGAAGCCCCGACGCAAAGAGATGGAGAAATCCGTAGCAGGGAAATGGCCCAGGCGCACAGCAGTAGGAAGGTAACAGTCAATCGACACCCTGTGTGCAGCCGCCTGTTTGGCCTCCCCATCGGCCCGTTCGTGGCCAGGAACACACACATGGGAGGGAACCCAACAGAACTCAATGTTGTAGTGCTGCGCTGGTAACAAGCAGAGGACTGTTGAATGGCACAGACCAACGGGTTACGGGTGACCGGTCAATGCAACGACTGTAGAGCGCTCGAGATCCGAAAAGAATGGTATAATTACCACACGGGCGAAAGGTACTTGATCCGGTTCACCGCATTGACTGCTATTAGTTCCAGCGAAAAGAACAGACAAATTAGGGCGGAAGGTATGGGATACAGTGATGTCCGAAAACACAGCTGAAGCTCCCACCCCTTCCTCCGTCTTTGAACCATCGCGTGTAATCGCTTTAGAGTCGCCTATGGACCCTCCGCGTGAGACAACAAAGGAATCCCCTCAACCGCAACCGGTGTGCCACCACTTATTCAAAGCTGGATCCCACTGCAAAGAGCAGGAGGCGGAGAGACCCACTGTGAACGGGTAGAGGCAAAACCATTGCATGACCGCTCGCTTGAGGAAGGACCAACAAATAATAATAATAATAATAATAAATAATAATAATAATAATAATAAAATAATAATAATAATAATAATAATAATAATAATATAATAAAAATTATACTTATAATAAATAATAATAAATAATCAAAATAATAATATAATAATTATTAATTTTCATAAAAAAAAATAATAATAATATGCTAGTAATAGTTTGATATTAATAATAATAATATAAAATAATAAATATAATAATGAATAATAATTAATAATAATTAATAATAATAATAATAATAAATAATATAATAATAATAATAATAATATAACAATAAAAAATATTAAATAATAATAATATAATAATAATAATAATAATAATATAATAATAATAAAAAATAGAAGAAATAAAAAATCTTGAATTCAAATAATAGCAACATGTGCTTAAATAATAATAATGATATAAAGATAGAATACTAATAGCAATAATAATAATAAATATAATAGCAATAATATAATATAAATAATAATAATAAATAATAATAATAATAATAATAATAATATAATAATAATAATAAAACTAATGCAAATGCTAATAACAATAATATAATAACAGTAATAACACTAAAACTAAAGCTAACAGTAAATTAGTGATGAAGAAACTTTCACATTAATATTCAATACTATAAAGCAAATGGTTATAAATATAATACCTAACTACTAACATCCTAATAATAAAATAATAATAATAATAATAATAATAATAATGACGCTAATAATAAAAATAATAATAATAATTAAAATAATAAAAAAAATAATAATAAATAATAGTAAAATAAAAATAACGAATGAATAAATTAATGAAAACCAATCAAAAAAAATATTATAATAATAATATAATAATAATAATATAATAATAATAATAAAATAATAATCATAATAATAATAATAATATAAATAATAATAATATATAATATAATAATTATTTATTTCTATTAATTCAAAAAAAAACTTTAATTTCTTTGTTTTATCAGAAACTTTTGAAAAGTTAATATCATTATAAAACTTCAAGCTATAATATATCCTAATGTTTACAAATTTCCGTAATGCAAAATTTTCTACTCTTGGTGAACAAAAATTATAATTGAGCTCTTTTAACTTATTTGCTAAGTAAGTTGTTATATTATTGTTCATGCATACAACATTAAATTCTTTACAAAATATTGCTTCACAAGCTTTAAAAAAAGAAAAAAATTTATTTGAACAAAAAGTTAAACCCTGATCAGCCGGTAAATGCTCATATTGTTTAATTTGCAAAAACATATTTTCTCTAATTTCTTCATTGAAAGAAGTTAGGTCACACACTGAACACACTTTTTCTTTATGAAAATGTAATATTTTTTTGGCGAGAAGTCCACAAACATACCTCATGCCATTAACTTCCTCAAAATTATCTAGGTTTGTCAAAGGGAAAGTAACATTGTAAGAATGATCTAAACTTAAAACACTAGCGTTCCCCATTGCATGATTATCCTGCTTAAACATAGCTGAAGAAAGAAAATTGTGTGTCTCGTCCGCTTCACAGTTTTTGGATTCAGCAAATCTGACAAGAGAATTAATTGCTGCTCTCTGAAACAAAGCCTCAAACTGAGCACATGTTGGATTATCGCTCCAACCGCCTGCTCCTCTAATATCGCCAAAACAATTTTCTAGCGGATCTTGACACAATCTGCGAGTGTATATATATTTGAAATTATAATTCTGCAATTCCTTTAATAACTCAGTAATACCATTAATTGCCTGAATCCATCCTTGTACAAACCTAAATCGTGCAGTAACCATATTTTGTCCTCTATATATCTTCCACCCTTGAATCCACAATTTCATATGAGAAAGATATTCCCAAGCTACATTTCCAATTCTCAATTCTTGATGGAAAGGTGTCCTTTTTCTTTGGAAAGGTGAAGAATTTAAAATATCAAATAAAGTGTTCATTTTTAAACAAAATTTCTCCGTCGCAAAACTATTTTTATCAATTTTAACTTCCTTCCGCAATAATTCCAAAGCCTTTGATACAGACCGACTTAATATCTGAGAAGCAAGTTTAACTTTCATTTTAGCACCAAATGGTGCTAATCTTACATGAGCATTGGTTACCTTTGGTATGAGTGGAAAATTACCATTTATTTTAAAATTATAAGCTGCACATATGTATTTCCATTCTACAATGCCTTCATATGTTGAGATGCAGTTAGCATAAAAGGCATTTCTTGTACTTTTTAGCAAATGTGGAACGTCGGGAATGACAAAGATTTTTTCTTTTTCATTATTTTTGCCTTTAAATAGAAAGTAAGGCTTGCAGCTTGTTACTCCTAAAGTTTTAAATAATAGGGAGAAATTGCTTGCTTGGTCGGTTGTAATGCACACAACTTTAAGCCCAATTTCATCCAATTTAAAAAGACATTCATGTAGCAAAGGCTTCAAAATGTTTAATTTAACAGGCCCAGAACTAAAAACGTATCCAATTAGCTGGCGAAAATTCCCACTGATACCTCTTATCATAAAACATAGTGCTGAAGATGCTGGCAAGCAATTCCTCCGTTCGTTCCCAAAATCTTCAAACCCAGCTATATACTCGCCCCGAACTTTAAACAATAAATTTTTCTTAAGGTGGATTTCATCCATTAGTAAGACCACGCATCTATCCATTCCTTGCAATTTTTTAACAACGTTCTTTATGTTATGAAATAACTGATGATGAAAACCCGGGTTTACAGAAGATGCTCGAAGAAATCGGACTAAGGTGTCAACAGACGGTAATTTAAGCATTTTTCTAAGAAGTTTATAAGCTTTCGGGGATTTCAGGTATAAAGGTAAGCATAAGTTCTTCATTGTTTCAGTCCACTTCTGTTTTTTATTAAGTTGGGAGTTGAGCAGTTCAGTCAGGAAAAGAGGTAAATGTTTGCCGCAGAACTCAATTACATCTTTTTTGGTTACACTTTTCTTTTGAAGTTTACTCTCCTTTAATTTTAAATGTAAAAATTTATTTCTCTTCTTTAAATACCTATTGTGGCAAGTTTTTTGATGGATCAATTTTTTTAGCCGAATCTTCCTTGGCGTTCTGTCGTTGTTATTAAAGCATTGTGTGCCAACTTCTCTTATCGGAAATTGAACTTCGCCGTCAGATACTGGGGAACACTGAATGGAAATGCTAGCGAATCTGTAGATATTGCGGAAGAAATATAATTATTATATATATATAATATATATATATATAAGTAGATATATAATATACATAATATATATATATATTATTATATATATATATATATATATATATTATCAAATAATATAGATCATAATATTTATATATAGTATAATATTTAGTATATAGAATTTCTTCCATCCTCCTTTGTCTCACCAAGACTGGGGGTAAGGTTGACCGTGCATCAAAAAAAAAGCAACAGAAAACGGACAAAAGTCGAAAAAAGCCCAACCCTTCCTCCACCTCTTACCTATTAAATAGTGTGAACTGTCGCAGTCGAAAAATCCACCCTAGAATCTTAAATGCCACGATTGGTATTATTGTTGGTAAAACGTCAATTCTAACATTCAATCCAATGCGAAATTTGAAGTAAGAAAACCCCCTCAAAACCCCGCCATTCGGCCTCTATTATAACACCTTTCTTCTCGCCTCTAGCCAAACTCACATTTTCTCTCCCTCCAGACATTCCTTACTGACTCAAATCCACTTTTTCTGTCTGTCTATCCAGCCGGTCTTCCAACACACTGCCACTTACATCCCTTAACAAACCGATCTAATCCTTCTTATTCAGACAAACCATTTCAAAATATACTTTTAGCTATATCTCTCATTCTAACCCTTCTATTCTTGCCACACAACCGTTTTTTTTTTATTTAGTGTACAGAGCACCACGGCTCAGAAGCGGCCACACTTGGTTGAAAAAATCAACACCAAACGCAATAATATTTAAATAGAGAATGATATTCAATCATTAAAAAAATAAATAAACAAAAATACATATCATGCATTATAAAATCCTAGTATTACGTAACAAATCAAATATTATGAAGAATATTCCCTTCTGTAGAAAACAAAGAAAATAGCAGTTACTACTAAAGTGGAAGATTCAGATAAGATAGGCATAATCTTTTGAAGGGTTATGATCGATAAATTAGTAAATACGCGCGAATACGTCCAGCTGGAACAACAATGAAGAATATGTGCAACAGAGTTGCGGGTATGACTAGGCAATTTGCAAATGGCAGCGGTTTCTAATATAGTGACTGAGCTGATTTTGTGTGGCCAATACGGAGCGTGCAATATACCTCGTGTAAGCACTTTCGTCCTGGTGGAGAAGTCATCCCCATGATCGTGCTTTAATTTTAAGTTTCTTCCTCTCTGATCATCGTCCACTGTCTTGCATAGATCGAAACCTTGTCGGAAACGTGATAGACAATCGGTGTTGCGCAGTTAAGCCTGTCGAAATGGGCATCCGGAGGTAACCTGGGAACAACTCCGAAATGAGGAGGTGGCATTTATGGCTCTCTGTCAGCATTTCATGCCAGTTCCCCTACAGAGAGGGTCCAACATAAATAATTGTTTCTTTCGGGAATGAGAGCCGAAGAAATGCTGCACAGCAGATTACATGTGTTTTTTAGAATAAGGGGTTACATCGCTATTGTATCGCCGCTGAGCGATCTGAATAAATGACATCAAAGTGATCTTTGGTTAAGATTAGAATTTGGAGGAAAGGCGCATCATTATAGCCTAATTCTTGGAAAATTGACAGCATAGGGTAGGTATGGGAAGGTTGCGATCAGGAAAGACAGCATTATTCGCCACACTTTCCAGCTTTTACCAAGCATCAAAAATACTGGAGAAATCTCATCATGCAACACGAGACTGAGACAGATGATCCTTTAACAGGCAGCAGAATGCTTAACTTTGGACAATAGGTTAAGCCAAGCAAATGGTGGCAGCGGGAATAACCAAGGTGGTTATCATTCATCGTCTAGAAAAGGCAAGCACCCTTTGGTAAAAGGATGTAAGAATTTAAGATTTTATGCACCTTTCGCAAATGGCATAATTATGTTCTGAGGCACTCCTGCAAATCCCGTTTAGAGCAGACGGTATTGGGGTTTTGAAACGAAGATAAATTGTCACAACATATACTCTTCTTCGAAGAAAGAGAGTGCATCACATTGCTTCAAATTCAAGCTTACCCGGGACGATCGAAGCTCCAGTGGAGATACGGATCGCCTCGTTTTGTATGGATCCAACAGATGCAGTAGAGTAGGGAAGGGAGATGACCATATACTACCACACCATAGTCAAGCTTCGATCGAACTAGGCGATATATAGACGTAAAAGGACTTGCTATGCAGCCGCCCAAATTTGAGACGAGATGACGTAATACGTCAACAAGCGCGCGATGACAAGTTTTTTCAGGTGTCTAATGTTTTAGGCATATGTTAACTTGGTCATCTAGAATGAAGTCCTAAAATATGACCTGTGAAGTAAAGGAATGGAACGTTATAAGTTGTTCGCTGATGAAGGTGCAAGTTCTTCGATTCCCTTTTTTCTTAAAAAAGCAATGCTGAGGTTTTTATGGTGAGACAAAAGGAAGCCATGAGTTACCCCATTGTGAAATAATCTCAATAGCTAGTTGAAGTTGCCTTCCCGAGAAAAGGCAGCTTAGCACCGGCTATATATAACGCCAAGGTTTTAATAATCTGAATGATATGTCTGCTGACATTCATGTAAGGTACAGCATATGAGTAAGCGATGAGAAACGACGTTAGGGGGCACACTTTGCGGGATTTCGGCCCCGTTGGCACCTCAGTGTTGGGTTTTGCTGGTACGCGAATCGATGAAACTTTTGCTGAAACCCTAGATGTAGAAGAAGAAGCAAAGCAATATGACCAGTCTAAAGTAAGTTAAGGACCGTCGGTAGTGTCAGCTGGAGTACCGACAGATGTAATCTTTTGTTGATGTTGTTTGCCTCCATTGCTTTTAAAACGTTCATATCATTTAATTAAAAGGCTTATTCTAAAAAATTTTTAACACAAACTTCTCCCATGATGCAATAGCAAACAATAAACAAAGAGCATAAAACGTAAAACAGATGGACTCGGAATGGCATTTATTTCATAAGGGAGGTAATCCTTCTCTCAACAGAAGCTCTCAGTCCAAGGACCCACCAACCCACCCGGACCCCACCCCGCTAGTGGGCTTTGTATGCCTTCGGAAGATCCTCCCAGAACTCTACGTGAGTGACCCACCCGCGTACCACACGCACCTTAAATCTTTGTATCTTCACGTAAAGCCCCGAGATATTACATCAACAAAATTTGCAGAACAGCCTCCCCATGGATTAGCCAAAGGCTCAGCGTTCCCTACATTTGCCGTCCCGTATCAGCAGGAGCGAGCGTATAATACGGTTTTTCAACTATTCTCTCATCCACGAGATAGTGTTGGGCGTGAACTAACCAATCGGGAAGAAGCACGGAACCCATAGGCCTATGGAAAAGGGAGGCAACCTATACAAATAACCTTGAGAACTTATGAGTGGAATCACTCAAAAAAATAAAAAATAAGTTCTTACGCTCATAGACACTGAAGGGCAGTAATATGCTCCAACAGCTATCCCAGAGACCCACCACAACATCAAGTAACTGACTGCCGGTATATTATATATAATATATATTATATTATATATATATGTATAATATAATATAATAATATTATTAATATATATATAATATATATAATATTATAATATATAATATATTAATTAATTTGAATTTTGTTCTTAAACTTGTATAAGCAGCAGTTTAAATATGTTTTCATGAAATACCTTTCAAACTATCTCACAAGTGCCTGAACACAAATTCATAAATCAACAAACTAAAAATCTTTACAATGTTCATTAGCTCCAAAAATTCACACTTACTGGGTTTCAAATGAGTATTATTTTTCATCCACAGTCCTGTGTTGTAATTCTGTTGAAGCCACTTTACACAGCTCATCTAAATATATATATATATAAAATAATATATACTATATATATATATATATATATAATATATATATATTAACTATTATAATATATATATATTATATATATAATATATATATATATATATAAAGAAAAATTGTATTTAGTTTATGGATATCAACTAGGCGATATATAGAGTTAATTGAACGCTTTATGCAGTGTGTTAGTAGATATATGGTGTTTGTGGTAGCTTCTGATGGAATAAAAAGTACTGTATTCGAAGTGAAGCGTGTTAAACAAACTGTGTCAATGGTATTTGTTAGATTTAATAGCGGAGTTAAGACAGGTTGTGTTATGTCTCCTTGTTATCAATTGATATATGGTTATAAAAGAATCGAGTGGGATGGAGGAATGTTTAGAATGTGGCGAGAATGAGAGATGGGAGGGCTTCCCTAACCTATTATATGCGCGATATTTGTTTCTGAGTGGCGATTGAAGAAGAGTTGAGAGGATTAGGCTAGAGTAATTGGCATGTGGAAAAGGAGGCTTGAAGTAACACGTGTGATAAGGTAAGGTATGTTTTGAATGAGACACTCCTCAGTGTAATGTAATGTGACACTCAGAAAAGTGTCCTGAGTTTAAATATTTAGGGTAATGTATGGATGAGAAGGAGGACATGCAGAGTTAGTAGGAAAGTTGTGACTGGAATGAAGGTTGCTGGGCAATTAAATCTTTGGTAATGCAAAGACACACTGAAGATGCTAGGTCTTACATGGAGTATGTGTTACTGGATTGTATGTAGTAGACTATGTCTGATAAGAATATAGAATCTTAAAGTTTCATGTGTTCAGATAGGACAATCTTTAAGGTGTGACTAGTGTGAAAGAATTTGATTAAAGAAGGATGAACGTATTAGAAGTGTGTGGGTCTGAAAAACAGAATGAAGATAAGATAAAGTATTTGAATGTTTACATGTTGAAAGATGAATGAAGTCGTTTTAGCGCATGATATATGGAGTGTGTGGGAACATCCGGCTGGGAACCGAAAGAAAGTGGATGAGTCGCTGAACGGAAGTCTAAGAGAAAATTGATCTCGCAGAGCAGATGTAAGGTGCATTATATAGAGATGCCGAGTTTTGTATGGGCGCATTGTTGTAGGCCCAACCTTGGCCAGGGTATGAACCTTCATTGACGATAACCATATAGCATCCCGTCGCGTCCCATGATCGCTCTGGTGGTATTTTCTGTCTTCCGAAGCTCCACTAATTAATTTGGTACGAGCGCGATAAGGCTGGCTTTCTTTTCGACTGTCATCTCTCTCCTTACTGCTTTTTCTTCCATGTGTACAGCACCTACCCCAATCTCTGGCGCAAAAGGAATGTGAACAAGAAAGAAAGAATACATATATATACGTATATATACTATAATATAATATAATATAAAGTATATATATATATATTATATATATATATTATATTAATATATATATACTATATATTATATTATATATAATATTGAATTAAAGTTTCTTAAACTTTTATAATCAGAGGTTTAAATATGTTGCCAAATACTTAAAATGAAGCATAAATTTTTATTTTTTACCATCGTAGTGAATGGAAGATTTATCTTTATAATTAACAAAGATAAAAAGTTAACAATTAATTCAAAAAATAGTTAAAATTATAATATACCCAAGTGAAAGATTTGTTAAATGCTATTTGTGGTCACAAACAATGCCTCACAGGGAATAGATAGACTACTGAAAAAATTCTCAAACTATTCAAAAGTTGCCCTGTAACACCACCAATTCATAATCACAAAACTAAGATGCTCCCTAATTGGGGAGAAAATTTCTGAGAGCCCTGTCAGTAGAATACCTACTAAATCAAATCTTAAATAGCCTTTCAAATCCCCGATCAAAACAAGACAACATAAGGTGAAAATATTTACATACCAAACTTATATAGAATGAAGATAAAATTTACATTGTATTACAAATTCACACTTACTGGGTTTCAAATGAGTATTATTTGCATCCACAGTCCTGTGTGTAATTCTGTTGAAGCCACTTTACACAGCTCATCTAAATTATTAATATATAATATTATATATATAATAATATTATAATATATATATATAATATAGTAATAATATATATATATATAATATATATTGTAATTAAACTTTCCTTAAACTTTTATAATCAGACGTACAGACGAGTGCGATATTTAAAGCTGGATTAATGCCGGGTAACCCTTCTTCCTTTTTGTCAAAGTCTTATGCATTTAATGTTTTGAAATAAAATAATAAATGAAAATACAATATATATATATATTATATTATACTATTTATATATTATATATATATATACATATATTATATATATAATATATAATAGAATATATTATATTATAATATATTATATATAATATATTATTATATATATATATAATATATAATCTCTCTC
>JABUQX010051095.1:0-37055 GCA_015478945.1 Trachelipus rathkii
ACGGTTACTACCTTACCCTTCATTAAAGTTTTCTCGGTTCATGCGCAGACAACCTCACGCCGTTCGGCGCCCCAAGCCGGGATTGGATCCGACAGCACTTGCACCAACTCCGCCGCTTTCGCCGCTCCGTTCCCCTTGTTCCGAGTCCGGATTCGCCCGCTTTCGCATCCCCGCGTGCATTGCCCCTTGTCACGTCACGGCTTTGTCCGACTCATTGAGGAGGAGGCGCAGTATTTTTACCCCCACTTCGCCCTTTTTTCTGTTGACCCCCTCTCTTCTCCGTGAAACAACACACAACAAGACAAAATGCGGCGAAGAGGCAGAATAAAGAAACGCTCTTTCCTTTTCCCGCTTCATTACCTAAAGCCAAGAGCTCGGTTTTTAGCGTAGGCGCTGAAGCGGGACTGCTCAGAGCTTTGTAAATAAATAAGAAATTAAAAAAAAAGGATGATACATATTATATATAGTATATATATACTATATATATACTATATATACTAATTACTAATATATACTATATAGTGATAATATTATATATACTAGATCACTACCTATATATACTATATACCTTTATACATCATATATAACTATACTATATATATATTATATATATATATATACTATTATATATATATAATGTTTATACAAATGCAATGAAATGGTTCAGGAAACCCTTTGCACTTCACCGGCCTAAGTAGCCTTGCTCGGCAGCAGTCAGATTAAGAATACCTTTACCTTCGCCGACTTCATTAATCCGACTTCAACAAACACAACCGTATGCCTTAGGCACCAAATTCTAGCAAGCAGAATTGTTTGAAAGGATAACCGAAATAAAAGATTATTCCATTGCGCAGTTATAATACATATATACTAACTCTATACTAATATAGTATACCGTATACTAATATATAATATATACTATACTCCTATAGTCACGTTATACTACCATACTAATAATATCAATACTTACAAGTATATAATATAATCACTACCTATTAATATCTATAATTATCGTGTCACCAAATTATAATTAGTGTGAAACTCGGCGGTACCCTATGATACTATATATTATATATATATATATATATCATACTATATATATAGTTCTATAATTACATCTATTATATATCATATATATATATAATCATATACTATATATCATACACAGGGATAAGACAAAAATCATTGCTTTTAAATTTGTTATTTCAATACTTGTATATATATATATATAACACTATATATACTATACTAACATATTACTCGTACTATTATAATATACTAATATATATATTAATATATATAATACATATAACTATACTATATATATATACTATATATATAGACTATTGGGAAAGCTTTTATTCTATTTAAACGGGCGGACAACACGACAAGTAATGCCATTTAGATAGATATATATAACTATATATATACTATATACTCTATATATCATAATATATATAATATATAATATATACTAATACTATAATAATATTATATATACATATATATATATATATCATACTATTATATTATAATATCATATATTCATAGTACTATATATATATATATTACTATATATAACTATATATACTATATATACCTTACTATATTATATATATAACTATATACTTTATATATATAGTATATTATTATTATAGTATATATACTAATTAAGTTATACACCCTTATAAATATATTTATATATATATATATATATATATCTATTATTATATATATATATATATATTATATATATATATAATATACTATATATATATATATATATATAAGTATATAGGTATATATACATATATATATATATATATAGTATTGACACCAATACTAGTGACCACTGTCACCATATACTTGGTGAAAAATGAGGGGACAGGTATAGTGAATAAATAGACTACTATATTATACTAATTATAGCTATCATATATAACATACTCATATATATATATATATACTATAGATACTATAACTATATATTATTATTATATATATATATATTATATATATTACCTATATATTAATATACTAATATATATATATGATAGTGTAAAACAAATAAGTTTTTAACCATGTGGAACTTACTTTCACAACTACTGCTACTACTAATACTGCCTACCACCACTTATTAAGTAAGAAGCAACTGACTACTACTACTACTAACTCTTCTAATTACTACTACTATACTACCCACTACTCACTACGACTACAAGACATCAGCAACTACAACTATTACATACTAATACAACTATCGATTTATTACATTGCATTAATAAATTATATTATCCAGTTATTTATTATTATTATTCCAATCATTATTATTATACTTCATTCATTATTATTATTATACATACATTAATTAATTACTACTTTGAATCGTGTAATTGACTATCATTATTATTATTATTACCTGATCATCTGTAGGGGGTTTAAGGCCCGGTTGAAGCGTGAGATTTGCATCCTCAATGACGACATTAATTTCATTTGTCAACTTCTGTAGGTTAAGTTCATTCTATATATCATAATACTACTAACTACACTACTATGACAGCTATAATATATAGCATTAAACTATCATTACCTAACGTACATAATATATATATAAATACTATACACTACTATATAATACTATCACTTATAACATTCATTAACTTAATACATAATACTACTATATATATATATATATAATATCTACGAATATACGCATAAAATTTAAATTACAGGAAAATAGTACTATATAATAATGTGCAGTGTTCCCAGTGATATAAATATATTATCAATATAAGCTATGATATACATAAAATAAAACTAAACTATCATAATAATTAGAGTCGTCTAATAATACTATTATAACATAATAATATACTATATAAATTATAATATAAATTACAGCTAAAAATTTCTTTAAACCTCAGAAGAACAGATTTTCAGAAAGCATACTGCAACCCAATTACTAATCTATAACGCTATTATGATTATTGATTATTATTCATTATCTATTATTATTATTTATTAATTATTATTCATTAACTTATTATATATATTATATCATTATTATTATTTTTTTTTAATTATTAATATTATTATTATTATTATTCATGTATTATATGTATTAGTTACTACTTTTAATATCTATCTATTACTTGATTATTAATTATTATTATCATCCTGACCAAAACACTGATATATTTTTACTTTTTCAAACTGCAATGACCCATATTCAATTTATTATAATACATATAAATACCTATTCAAAAACACTAAAAATAATATATAGTTATATATATATCAACCATACTCGTATCTAGACTAAGACCAGTACCTTATACAGGCACATCTCATACACTACAATACTATCATACTAAATATATTCATTACCAATAATACTACTACTAGTAATGATCTATCTACTAGACTACAATATTATAACCTATACTAATAACCTATAGCAATCTTCAAGCAATTCATAAGACCCCTTTATGAAATAATACAACAATATCATAAAAAAGCTTCACGTATATTAAAATCTCAATACAATTCCGACAACGAACTACTTAATTACAATGCTACAGCTTACTACTACTACTTATTACAACTACTACAAAATACCATTATTATTCATATATTATTATTATTTAATTTATTCATTCATTATTATTATTTATCTTATTATTTACTTATCTATTATTATTATTAACTCTTGTCCAAGCACTGCCAACTATTTTCTTATTTAAGCCTGCGATGATTCCTCATATGCACTTCTTATTTATTCTTACTTATTTCTTCGTCTTCTATATTCTCGACTCTGGACCTGAATTAAGAGTACGAAAGGCTTCATTATTATATCAGAGGGGAGCGGAGGTAAGGGGCTATGGATATGGGGAACATCATGTAATATATCCTTAATATATAATTATACATATATAATAATAATTATATATTATACTATATACATATTATATTATATAATATACACGACTATTAAAGGCTGCTACTACGCGCCCCCAACAAGACTACTCATCTACAACTACAACCTACTACTAGATAACTAATACGCTACTACACCTATTACTTGACCACGACAATGACTACTAACTACTACCTACTACGACTACAGAACAAGCAACTACACACTATTACACACACACTCCAACTACCTACTACTCACTACTACATAGCTCACCTACACTACACACTACATACAACTCATTTATTATTATTATTATTATATATTATTATTATTTTATTATTATTATTATATATTACTTATCTTCAACAATTTTAAAATACAGATGAATTAATCTTAATTATATTATTAGAGTAGTTAAATATTATTATATATTATGTATTATATTATTACTTATTACTATGGTTTATTATTATTAAATTTGTTCGCTCTGAAGCAAAATATAATCAATATGTTTCGCTCGGATGATCAGTTGCACGATTATTATAACATCTGTTATTATTATTCATTATTACTATCTTATCCATAAACATTTGCATGATAAATAACAAACCTGTCAATAGACGTTTATTGGAGCTAATTTCGCAAATTGTATCGTTCTTTTTATTCTTTTTTGAGTAACTTCAGTATCTAACTTTTCATTGCTAATAATATTCTCAGGAGCATTAATTATTCATTATTATTATTATTGAATTATTATTAATTATTATTATATTATTCTTCACTTATATAATTATTATTTAATTTATTATTATTAATTCATTATTTATTCAATCATCTCATTATTATTACTGATATTTAAATGCTATAACAAAATCTACAACAACAACGCAAGATACAGCATCTACAGCAATAGCAAAAACGTCAAAACAATGCCACTCACCATTCACATGGACTATGCTAAGAACATATTACACATTGTAACAACAACGCGAACGCTAGAAACAGTAATCCTACAACGACAAGGCAATAACATCAAACAACTAAAAACAAAGCCATTTTCACCAGTCCGTATGGACTATGCTATTGGGACATATTCACACATTTTATCAACAAACGCAACAACACATATAACCACACAACGCAAGAAACAACATCTAGAACAAGAGCTAATTTTATTTTTATTATCTCATTATTAACAAAGAGCGGCATACGCAAACTGATAGCTGGTAATGAATAAAAGCTGATATATAAAATACCTTCATCGCAGAGAGAGAGAGACTGGCAAGACGAGATGAATACGCCTGAGAGAGAGAGAGAGAGAAGAGAGGAGAAGAGAAGAGTCCGACGACGAGAGAGAGAGAGAAAGAGAGCTCATTACTATTACTAAAACCACTACTGCTACTACTATTTAGATTCTATTATTTACCACTTCTCCACTCTAACTTCTTATTACCTCGAAACCTTCTTACATACTCTTGAATACAATCGAAACTCTAGAGTTTATTGACAAACAGATAGTCACACACAAAAAACTAATAGCAACCAACAACGAAGTCAACAAAACATTCCATTTGAAAACAAAGCATCTACAACAACAACAGAGCCATTTACCATTCACATGAACTATGCTAAGAGTTTTGTAGGCACATCTATGTATCCTTATAATAAAATTTTAAGAAAATTTCATTAAAAAATATATAAATTATAAACCTCAAAGCAGCTAAAACAGTAACATCAATAGCTCAAATGTCCTTAGCCAACAGTGCGGACGAATAATAGGCTTCTGCTTTACTGCTTAACTCCTTTACTTGCTTTACTGCTTTACTGCTTACTGCTTTCCTTGCTTTACGCTATCGCTTTACTGCTTTATTTCTTTACCTGCTTTACTGTCTTTTACATATTAATTCTTAATATGTAATGAGACTCATTTATTAAAAAACATTTTGATTTTAATTAATCATTTACCATTACATATAGTATGTACACCATGTTAACTAACAATTATTTCCAAAGTTTTTAAATCTCTCATTTAGATTTGTTTTATCTATTATTATATATCTATTATGCTATAATTGACATTATCCATCGTACTATGGAACCCTATTACTTATTATTATTATTCTTACATTATTATTTTTCATTATATTCATTCTTATTATTATTATTATATTAATTATTATTCCTTTATATTATTAATATTGTCTACTTATTATTACTTACTAATTTATTATAATTATTACTCTATTATTATTAAGTTATATTATTATTATCTATTATTATATACTTTATTATAATTAGTATTCATTATTATTATAAAAGGACATACTATAAACTATTGCTGCAATCTTTTTGTTACCTTGATCGGGCCGATTCGTGGCCTTGCGTTGGCTTTCTACGCTAAACTATAATTGGACATGGACTGCTTTTGTCTCAGGTGAACGCTTCGGACTTCGCCGATAAGAGTGCGGAAGCCCTGTAATCGTTGATGGGATAGGCAGCAGGGTCATTCCTTCTTCGACTAAATCTCTCTTCTCCTCATAATCCATGGTATCGCATCGTGCTTGCATCTCTGGCCCGATTGCAGGCTAGAGACACGTTTGCGATATCGGGGGTGGAAAAAAATTCTCCAGTTTCTTCTATCACTCCTTATGCTATATTATTCAATTCAGCTAAGAAATACGTTGAAGGGATACTCTTCGTCGAGCAAAGCGGGCGGGCTTTCATCAAACGAAAGGGCCCTAACCTCCTTGTATTCTCCTAATGAAAATCTTTTCTGGCCTCTTGCACAAAACATCTCTACAACTTCTGTAAAATCTGTCTTTCCTCCTTCTTCTATTTCGATCTGATGGTTGTGATGCGCCTAATTCTCCATCCGTAACCTCCCTAGCTCCCTATTTTCCCGCCTCATAACTCAAACCCTGGACAGATTTCTGGCATTATCTCATCCATCCACCTTCTATCTCTCAGGTTCCATATGCCTTTGCCCTGTGATTACATTATGACTCGAGTGCACATGGGGCGTGCCTCTGACAATCATTATGAACGTTTCGGAAGGCGATGGTCTGGCCCGCACGGATGGCATTCCCTCCCCGAGTTTTGAGGGCATGTGCTTTCGTTCTTACCCCACCCCTCGTTCAACTTACCTATTTCTTCTATGTCTCCAATAGTAATCTCTACGTTACTCTCAGTTGCTTGGAAGCCACGCTCATGTCCAACCTACTTCGAAAAAAGGACAGCCGCTCTGATCCTTCTAACTAGTCGCCATAAGCTCCACTTCTATCTATCAAGATCATCTTGAAACCCTTCCAACCTCTCATCTTCTTAGATCATTCTGGAATCTCATTCACTTTCTTTCCGAACTCGCCAGTATAGCCGGCTTTCGGCGCTTCTCGAAGGTCTATCTTAGGCGAATATACTTTCCTATTCATAAAACTGGCATCTATGGTTTCCAGCCCATCATCAGGAATTCACCGCTACGGGGAGACTCTGCCCCTGGTGGCGCCTTGACATACCACAAGCCATTTGACCGGGCTATCGCCCACGCGTCGCTGCTCTTCCAAGCTCCCCTCCTTTGAGTTTCCTCCTTCTCTTTGCATTACTCCCCTATGTCTAGTCTTCTTCATATCGCTCAATACTCGGCTGTTGTTTGATTAGGGCGACTTCTTCTTCCTTTCTCTATTTCAAAGCTGGTGCTTCCTTCAGGGTTTCCTGTATTAGTCTCCTGACTTTATTCCCTACTTTTCATTAATGATCTTCTCACCTGCACATTCAACTCTATCCACTCATTCGTCTAAACCTTTATCTTTATCTTCAAACTCATTTCAATTACTGCTCCCTCTCTTTACCTTCTAGAACTTGCTCTCGTCTCAATCTATTCTTGATTCTTATTCTCGCTGAATGCTGAATAGAATTCCGGGTGGGGTGGTCCCTCAAATTTCTTAAAACACATCTTTTAAAAAACCCAAATTCCTACAAATCTCCCTCTCTTAAGACACCTACTCTACACCTCTTCCTACTTGCATTTCGCACGGTATCTCTCGTCTCTCCTGATTGACAATATAATGTTGACAACATCCTTGGCCTTAACATAAACAAAAAACAACATGGGTCTTGGAAACCTCCACATCCACAACACGGTTAGCTAGGCGGCCTCAATAGATAACTGGGAGCTTACTGTTTTGACCTGCGAGACTTCGTCTTTTCCTCCTTCTCAGTTACTCCATCTATACAAAGGGCCTCATCCCCCTTGTATGGATACTGTTTCTACATATGGGAGGGCTTCTGGTTCACCCGGCTTTGGATAGGGTCGAGTCAAGGTCCAAAGGGCTTATAAACTCTGTTCTGCAATATTCCAGTTCACTTGACCCTCTATCTTTGCGGCGCAAAGTTGGTGCTCTATCTCTCTTCTATAGTACCGCAGCTTGCACAAGTGAGGGAACTTATCACTCGGCCGTACCACCACCTTTACGACGCCCTTCTCCGTAACCACAAGTGGTGCTGTGTCGGACGCATGAGTCTTTGATATAAAGCTTGATTATTGTTGGTAACCTCCAGCTAGCTTCGTTTGGTGGCTTCCTTCTTTCCCTGACACACATATAACTATATATATAGAAGTCTTCCTATCCATCACTTCTGTGTTTCCTTATGAATTTAATCTCCTCACTTAAAGCCCTGCGTCATAGTGCTTCACTCCTCTGCCGTAGTTTGCTTGTTAGTTGATGAATGTCGTGAGTGTGTGCAACAACCCCTCCTTGAATAGGGCTCTGCCCGTGAATGGTGGTGAAAACTGTAAAAAAAATCAATAACAACAAAGCACTAGAACTAAAAACGCTAATATAATTATAAAAACACTATTACACACTACGACAACAGCAAACAACAACAACAGCAAAAACTCATTAAGCAAACAATGCACACAACTCACATACGTGCACACCGATGGTGCGCACAGACCAGCGTTCGTTCATTGCGAAGTCATGAACGTATGTGAGTTGTTATTTACACATTTTTATTCGCAATTACATATACATACACATCTTACATACACAACACCATCGCGAAAGCGACTCGTCATTACGAAGTCTATGAAAAGTATGTGAGTTCGTTATTTTACGCACGCAGACTTACACAGGCTTAGCATAACTACACAAACACACACACCACATTACATGCACAACACACCGAGCGTTGTCAGTTACCGAAGTCCTGTCATGAACGTGTGCGAGTTGTTATTTACACACGCATATACAGTTACATATACACAAACACACACATACACACATACACCACAACACGCACACCCCACACATCACTTAAAAAGTATAACATTCATTCAAATATGACTAAAATTATTTCAAAGTTCTCCTTTGCAATAATATCTTCCTCACTTATCTGTATGAACAATGAATTTATTTTTTCAATCTATATTAAACTGTTAATACTTTTTGTTTACAAATTTTCATCAATATTTTTCAGGAAATAATTTAAATACATTTGGATTTTGGAAGATTTATTCTAAAAATCATTAAATTCTACACTTACCCTAATGCGATTTATATCCTCTCAGTATTAAAATATCCCAGTAACTGCACAAAACGCCTAACACCCCTCTACACCATGCAGTGCTACGGTTTGTTCTATTCTTGCAACTTACTTGCTCTCACGATTATATTTAACCATGTAATAAGTATAAAACAACAAAATTAAGTTCTTCTCGACTAACATAACATGTAATTTATTAAAAATCATCCTAGGTTTTTATTTAAAAATAATACAATTTATGCACTCTACATTTATATTATTGCATTCAATCTTTACTCAACAATACTTTCATGAAATTTATATCAAAAACACTCATCATTATTACGTACCCCTAAAACAATGTATAAAACAGTATAATCTAGTAATCGCAAAGACCCCAACAGCCCTTACCACACCATGTCCGCCATCGTGACCTCCTCTCAGCTGCTGTGTGTTGACGCCTACTCAAACGGTTTGTATCTTATCGACTTACTGCTTTACATCAAATATTCAACATGTGTTAACAACAGTACTATATAACATAGCAAAATAAACTTCTTCTCTCTTTGATCGAAACATAACACTGTCATCTTTATTAAAATTCATTCTAGGATTTTATTTAAAAACAACAATTATTCACATACAGTTATAATATATTATTTCATCCATGCGACTAAACAATATTTTCAAGTTTTCTAAATAATATTGGGACTCTGCCTCTTATTATTATTATGATTATTTATATTATTATTATTGATTATTATTATTATTATTAATTATATTCATGTATTATTAACTATTATTATTGATATATTATTATTATCTACTATTATTATTATTATTTATTAATTCATATTTTATTATTATTATTATCTATGCTACACTGACAATCCAGCACGAAAAACAGCACACAACAAACGTACATTCGCCTCGGCAGATATGAGGACTGAGCTCTTTCTTGTAAATGTGATAAAATAACTACTTTAGCCCTTAATTTAGGATACGCTTTTTCCGCCCAGGGCTGTTTTAAGCCTAATCCAGTTCGAAAAGTAATTCCAGCATAGACAAGAATTGAAAATCATGGGAGGTCTATTTATGTATTCCATATTATTATTATTATTATATATTATTAATTAACTTATTATTTATATTATATTATCTTATATTATTATTTCATTATTATATATTTCATACTGAAACATGATGCTTCGGTGAGAATCTTTAAACAGGTAAGAAGGAAAGGCTTTCCTTTCTTGTGAGTGGACGGAGTAAACCTTATCTCTATATAGCCTCGTATGTGATTAGTAGAGAATTATTTTATCGCTTTTTTGGCTTTAAGGTATGTAAAAACATGTTTTTCTGCACTATCCTTAACCTTGCCTGGCGATCCGGATGAAAAATCAACTTAAGTTCTTTTAAATCTTCATTGTTAGATATCACGCCCCGAACTGGAAAAGGATCTGCAAAGTGTGCATGGGTGTCTATCTGGAAATCCGATGTGTGATTAGCACACGTGTACCAGGGTTTTAAAATATACAACCATTTTTGAACACATGTAATAATTCCCCTAGCTACAACTTTTTAAAATGCTAGCATCTTACAGTTCAATACACTCCTAAATATCATTTACGCTGTATTACTCACCCATTCCTTTAAGCTCATGATGTCATGAAACTTTTATATTTTATATACATTTAACTTTTTTACTTTTCGGGTTATTATAACGGAATGTTATGGCTATTGGGCGGCTTTGAACCTGATGGGGTTCAAGCTGCCAGAAAATTTTAATAATCCATAGCACTCTACACAGATTTTGGCCATGGCATATACTTTAAAGACTGGATGCGCAATATATATATATAGTATATTATAAATATATACTATATATAATTATATAAAATATTTTTTATTATATAATAATAATATATATAAATAATATATATATATATATATATATATATATATATATATATATATATATATATATATATATATATATATATATATATATAATATAATACACCAACATACATTCTTTCACGTGGGTTTTTATGACATCTACAGATTAAAACGCTCTAGATCATTTACAAACTTATGCCAGTCATCTATATCCGTTATCAATTATGTAGTGTTCGTTGTTCTCATTAATAACCTTCCTGACAGGCAACATATGTAAAAGTTTCCCTCTGCTGATTCGATCGGTTGTATTTCAGATTCTGGATTGTTTTTATAGAATACTTTCTTGCCATTGTTTTCTAAGTTAGTATAGGACGAATTTCTGCTACATCTAGTAGAATTTCAGAAAGCGGTTCGATGATGATTCCAGCAGTCATCAATTTAGCATTTTCTTGAGATGCATAGTATTCCCTGTGTTAAAGCATAGTAATGAGACTATGGCATAATTAGACAGTACACTCGCTTTCTTCATATGCATTAACACACGCCTGTGCACCTCTGACATCATATATTCCAACTGCTGTAAACCTGAAATGTAGAATCCGTACTATGTTACGTTCTAAATACGTCTGCCTTCATTATTTCTTCTCCCATAATCTTTACTTCAAACTTGGAACATGGCGTTCGAATGAACTACGGAAAAAGGATAGAGTTAAGCTGCTTGGCCTTTGTTCCCTCGCTCTGACTTATAACTATATTGGCCAGTTTAACTCCGCTCTCGGCTTAAAGTACTCAGTAAGACGAGACCTCTCAGCCTGTCGTTTACCATATACAAGAGTAACTTTCATCACATACGTTTGAAGCTGTAAATACGGCGTGAATTACTAACACACGTTGAAAATTCAAATATACGTTCAGGGTCTTTTTATATAAAAAATGTAGCTCCACGATTATAGCGAATATTAAGCTTATTAACCTTCTTTTAATTCTTGTAGTAAGAGGTATACCTGCTAAAGCGACGAATCATAACCCTCCATACTACACTTACATGGAATGGAAGCACTTTTAAAGATAGATTAGGAGAACTTGTTCACAGCTTGTACAAGCTAAATCGACTTATGATTTCTAAATCAGTTTAAAGAACTAAAGATAATTTTCATCCCGATTCCCAGGCTAAGGTTAAGGATATGAAAAAACATGTTTAAAATACCTTTAAGCGAAAAAAGGCGATAAAAACCAATTTCCTTCTACCAATCACATTACCGAGGCCTATATAGAGATTTAAGGTTTAGCGCGATCCACTCACAAGAAAGGAAAAGCCTTTCCTTCCTTACCTCGTTTCTAAAGATTCTTCACTCGAAGCATTCATGTTTCAACTCGCAGTATGTAATATACTTTATCAAAAATAATAATCAATAATGATATAATAATAATAATAACTAATAATAATAAATAATAAATAATAATAATATATAATAAATAATAATAACTCAATAATAACATCGATTGTTGATTCTTGTCTATGCTGGAGTTACCTTTCGAACTGGTATTTAGGCTTAAAACAGCCCTGGGCGGAAAAGGCATATCCTAAATTCAGGGCTAAAGTAGTTATTTCAATCCATTTCACAGAAAGAGCCCAGTCTCATATCTGCGAGGAATGTACATTGTTGTGTGCTTTTCGTGCTGGATTGTCAGTGTAATGCATATCAATCAATAATAATAAAGAATTGAACAAAGCTCAAATACAGTCTCATAATAGTGAGAGGAAACAATAATTTCATGCCAGTTACTTAATAATAACAATAATAATTAATATAATAATAATAATCAATAATAGCTAATAAAGCAGATTCCTATAATTACTTAAAAACTTTGGAAAATATGTTTAGTCAAGCATTGGATGAATAATATAACTGTAGGTGAATAAAAATTGTTTTGTTTTTAAATAAAATCCTAGCGAATGATTTTAATAAAAATACATGATAAGCTTTCATAGAAGAATTTATTTTTGCTATAATTTATGAAAAATTTACAATAATTCTTCCATTAACTTTTTCTCCAGTAAGTCGAACTAAGCGAACAACCGTTGTACCACCATGGTGTAGAGGGGCGTTGGCGGCGCCTTTGCATTACTATTTGCTGTGTTGTACTTGTCTTTTAGTGGTACTGCTAAAATATCATGTTTGTCTGCATAAAAATTTCATAATATTTAGTAAAAAGTTGACCCATGCATAATATAGATGGTAAGTTGCCCAATGATCTAGTTAATTTTTAAATAAAAACCTGAAAACTGATTTAATAACAACTACATGTATGTATATCAGAGAAGAAACCTTTATTTTGCTGTGCTTACACTTACTACACTGGTAAATATGATGAACGCAGTAAGTCAATAGAACAACACGCGTAGCACTGCATGGTGTAGAGACCAGGCTGTTATGGTTTTTGCACGTACGTTTTACTGTTTTATATGCATTCCCAGGGTATATGGTAGATATATTTTTTAAATAAAATTTCATACTACTATTTATGCCAAACAATATTTATATTAGATAGCTTATAAAATTGTATAAGCAGAAAGTATTAACAGTAATTAAAATAATAATACAATTCAAATGTCAGGGGAAAATGATTTATTATAGAAGTTTAAGAAACTTTGAAAATTTTAGTTATTAAAATGTACGTGTATAATTAAGTGCTGTGTGTTGGGTGTGTCTGTTGCAGTCGTGCGTGTGTGGTTTTGCTATATGTAAGCGTGTATGCGCTGTGTAAAATAACATACTCGCATACGCTCATGACTCGTAATGAACGATGCGCTTCCGCTGTTTTGGTGCATGTAAATGTGTGTATGTGTGTTTTGTGTATATGTAACTGGGATATGCGTTGTGTAAATAACAAGCTCACATACGTTCATGGACTTCGCCAATGAACGACGAACGCTCGTGGTTGTAGCCGCAAACATCCGTGTTGCAACGTATGTGAGGCATCGTGCTGCAATTGTCTTCATGAGTCTTTGTGTTGTTGTGTGTCTGATGTGCTGCTCGTAGAATTATTTGTAACTTTCATAATAATAATATGCGTTTTTGTTCCTTGGTGTTGTTGCGATGCGACCAATTAGTTTTATAGACTGTCTTTGATATAATAATAAATTCAATAATAATAATAATAATGAATAATAATAATAATTAAAATATATAATAATAATAATATAATCAATAATAATAGATGATAATAATAATAATAATAATAATAATAATAATAATAATAGATAATAATAATAATATAATAATAATAATAATACATAAATAATAATAATAATAATTAATAATAAGCATAATAATAACTTCACTTAAAAACAAATCCATAAAATTATTTTTTTAACAAAACTTCTGAACCTAAAATTTTAACGATTAACCATGGAGCCGGACGGATGGTAATCATACTATAAATGTAACACATGAATAATTAAAAACAAAATATTTCTTTCAATAAAACTATGACTCCTTAATCATATTTAAAATATGATGCTAAAGTTAGTAAAGGCAGTAAAGGCCAGAAGCCCTATCCTATTCCCCACTGGTTTGCCTAGGCATTTGAAAGCTATTGATTTACTGTTTTACTGCTTTGAGGGTTGTAAAGCCTATATGTTTTTAATGAAATTTCTTAAAATTTGTATTATAAGTAAAATGTGTAATATGGATGATGCTGTAGTAGTCATCGTTGTTGTGTAAATATTGTGGGGTTGTTGTGTAGATGTTGTTTCATGGAATGTTGTTGTCGTTTTGTTGTTGTTGTTTATGTGTTGATTCTGTTTGTTAAGTACAGTACTAAGTTTCATTTGATTTCAGTGTTAAAAACAAAAGAATTTTAAAAAGAATTCGATCGAAGAGTTTCGGGTAATAATAGCATCTATAGATAGTGCAGATACGCGATAGTCATAGATCAGATCAATCAGTAATTTATGCTCGTTCCTCTCCTCTCTCCTCTCTTACTCTCTCTCTTCTCTCTGCTCTCTCTCTCGCTCTCTTCTCATCATAAGGGCGCCGCTTTGGGTCTCTATCCTATGCGAGTATCTCTTTCTCTCATAAGGTTGGTTCTATCCTATGAGTATCCGATTTATAAATGTAAACGTACACTAAGTTTCTCGTTTACAGAGATGGTTTAATATATCGGATTAGAGTTAGGAAGGATAAAAAAGAAAATGAAGCTCTTATATAGACTTCCTTCCACAGTTCATATTGCCACACAAAAAAAGATAATTAAAGAACTCAATAAAGGGTATTTATTATACAATCGTCATTTGAGAAAAATGTGATTCTGAGGAGACTGAGCAAGGCCTGAGAACCTAAGGGTTCAAAGGACTGAATAGCAATAGTGATCCAAAAAAGATGAATTCACCCACAAAATATTGAATAAACCCATCTAGGACAAAAGAGAGTATGTCACAAATTAATACTAAATGAGAGTGAGAGTAAGAAAATTTTAAAAAGATTGTGTTAAATGTTCAAAAAACAATGGACATTACTGCGTCTTTAATGTTATGTCTAATTGTAATAAATGTTATGTGAGGTGGAGACTGTCTGCTCACCTAAAAAAAAGTGCTCAAACACAGGGTTCTAAGGGAAATAATGTTGCAGAGAAAATAAATCATTAACTAAATGCAAATTAAATAAATAAATGAATAATCGCAAGCGAAGTTAAACTAGTCTGTACTAAGGAAAAAAAAGATATGTTATACATGGCTTATAGATAAACAAAGACACATATGGTGTATCTATATAATAAAAATTGACTGCTGGAAGTCATAAATTTAATAATAAAGCAAATAATAATAATAAATCATTTAATAAAAATTTAAATTTTAAGTGACTACATTTGGTGCAAGATGTATCTATGTCCAATACACAAGGCAGAAGCCCAGCAAAAAAACAAAGTCAGATAAGAGAGAGAGGCAGCTACACTCGATACCAGAATCCGAAGCCCAGCAAAAAAAAATATGGACGGTATCTACGTTCGATACTTCAGACCAAAACCTGGTAACTAGAGGAAGAAGCCCAGAAAAAAATAGACGGTATCTACCTTCGATACCAACAGACCAAAGCCTGGTAACTTTAGGCCGAAGCCCAGCAAAAGAAAAATAAAGACGGTGTCTACGTTCGATACCACAGGCCAAAGCCCAGCAAAAAAAAAATTAAAGTATATAAAAATTATATATAAAATTGATAACAAAAACTCTCTCCTCCACTTGGACGGGAGTAGGAAAAAAAAGAATAAATCCTCGTTTCTCTTCCTCGCTGGGAAAAAAATTAATGATAAAAGCTTCCTCCCACTTGCTTGTTGAAAAGAAGTAATTGAATAAAGAGATGCCTTCTTATCATCTTCAATGAATAGAAAAGAGTTTTTGAATGATGAAGAAGGATAAAAAAATAATGTGAGCAGCAGACCGAGATGTTTTCAATTGAAGGATCAGCCGATCCTGTAATGATAATAATTCAAAATATGGAATGTCAAAAAACCTAATTCACAATGGTTTTCAAAAATATATACTCATTCCTCCACATGGACGGGAGAAAGAGATAAGAACATTCCTTGTTAAATTTCCCCCCCTCGCTCTGGAGGGGAAATTTTAATGATAAAAATGGCCTTCTCCCACAAACTTGTGGAAAGGAAGTAATTAAATTGTAGATACCTTCCTATCATCCGCGATCAATAGGAAGGAGTTTTTAAATTGAGTAAATATTCCAAAAGATAAATGATGGATCCAATAATAAATTCAAAAATGAGAGGTCAGTAGACCTAATTATTCAAAGTTACAAAAAATATACTCTTTCTCCACTTGGACGAAGAAAGAGAGCAAAAGAACATTTATCATTGAATTTGCTCCCCCCTTCCGCTCTGGAAGAGAAATAGCAATAATAATAAGGCTTCCTCCCACTTGCTTGTGGAAAGGAAGTACTTAAATTGAAGATACCTTCCTATCATCCGCGATGAATAGGAGGGAGTTTTTGAAAAATGTAGGGAATGTTAAAAAAATATGGGTCGGTCAGCGAACCCAGATGGTACTAAATTAAGGATCAGCAGATCCAATTAAATTCAAATGAGTTAGTTGACCTAATAATCAAAATGAGCCTTAAAATTAACTTAATTCTAATTTAAAACTAATTAAGGAGCCTTAAAACCCCAGCGCAAACAAAAAAAAATTTCTATTTACAAAGGAGTTTTTTATGATGATTTATAAGAGGTCATGTGGACCCTTAAGGACTGCTAACTACGCTGGGAGTTAATTAACCAAATTTAAAAGCAAGTGACTGTGCTGAAAGTCAGATGCTAAAGAAGAGGTACTTATGTTTGGTACCAAAGTATCTGTGGTAGATACAATATAAAATAATAAAACACGCCTATGCTCGGCATCAAATTAAAAGGTATATACGTTCAGCACCAAATGTATCTGTGGTCGATGCAATATAAAAAGGCCGAAGCCAAAATAAAAACTGCATCTACAATGAAAGGCAGTCGCCAAATAAAAGCCGAAGCTGTAATAAAAAACCGTAGCCAAAATAAAAGCCGAAACTATAATGAAATGTCGTAGCCAAAATAAAAAAAAAAGCCGGAGCCATACAAAAGCCCAGAGCCATACAAAAGGCCAAGGCCAAAATATAAAAAAAGGCCAGAGCCATACAAAAGGCCGAGGCCAAAATATAAAAAAGTTGGTTTAGTCGAACACAAAGAAATAAAATAAAATATATAATTTTAATTTGAAATCAATTTATAAATATAAATTGAATAAAATATAAATTATATAGTGTAAAATATATATGTAAAAAAAAACTAACAGAGGGTAAAATAGATTGCAAAAAAAATAATAATCTCACAGCGGGGTAAAATAAAATTTCAAAAAGAAAACCCACAGAGGGGTAAAATAAATTCAAAAAAGGAACCCACAGCTGGGTAAAATAAATTTAAAAAAGGAACCCACAGCGGGGTAAAATAAATTTCAAAATGAAACCCTCAGTGGGGTCAAATAAATTCAAAAACTCTCAATGAGGATAAATAAATAAAAAAAATTAGAGCTCTCCTAAAGTTGTGGTAAAATAAATTCAAAGAGCCCCTCAAATTGGGGTAAAGGTTTTTAAAGAGCCCCACGAATGAGGTTGAGGTAAATGAAAAAGTGTAGGGAGATGTCATTGGAGGCTACATAGCCTCTCACGCTGCCCCACAAAAAGGTAGTCCCAGAAAAGTGGGAAAAGAAGGGGTAGGATTAGGTAACCGGTACCGAGATTTCCAAAAGGCCGAAGCCAATGTACTGGAATCCCGGTGATTATGGATGTAGCCAAATCCAGTACGGCGAAAGCCCTTGTAAAGTACTTCATTGCGGAAATAATGTAAAGCGATCTCCGGGTGTGTCACTCCGAATAAAAAAATAAAAAATTTAAATTGTACTATAAGTAATAAAAAAATAATAATTGAGAATTTTTAAGCGCACAACTACCATACGATTATTTATAATAAGTATAAAAATTCCATAAGTACCGGGTGAAATCGGTACAAAAACGATGCGCCAATCTAAATGTCATTGTATTTAATGAGTGAATGGGGTAAGTCCCGCTCCCTCAAATATCAGAGCACATTTCAAACCGGACATACTACTTCTACGGCGCGCCGATCCGAGTCTTGGTGTAGATTGAGTTAACAAAAAAAAGGTCGTAATTTTAGTGCAATGGTGAGAGGTGAAGCCTCGCTCACATTATTTACATATGCGACTTTAAATAAATAAAAAATAAAAATAAAAAAAATTATGTAAATCTGGTATTTGGTATTTTAACACAAATATAATAAAAAATAAATAATAATATGATTAAGATTTCCTCTAGAATAAATAGCAAAATTCTTATAACAGAGAAGGAATAGCAGATAGTGGTAAGTAGCGCAGTAATATATTTAATTAACTACTATTAGTATTAAACTAATTGGTGTTAAAGGGTAAAGAGTAGTAGTATTTAAAAACTAACTCACTGTAGATATGCATTTCAATAATGAAATTCAATATATATAGTAAGGCAATAATAGTTGCCAGCTACATTAAATTAAACTTTGCCACTGCAGTAGAGAAAAGAAATCACTTCTAATTAAAGTTGCTTGCGGACAAGCCCAAAAGGCATACAAATTAAAGCTAGAAAAAACGCTAATAAATAATAATGAATAATAATATAATGAATAATAATAATAATAAAATAATCAATAATATAATAAAAAATAATCAAGAATAATAAATAATAAAAAATATAAAAATAATAATAATAGAATAAAGATTTAATACATAAAAAATTTAGGACGCATGAATGAGCTGTCCTCGAGAAACGAAATTTTCATACGAAAAATTATAATATATTATATAATATATATAATACGATATATATATACTAAATATAGATAACTTAAAGTTTAAACGAAATATAATATATATATATATATATAATCTATAAACTATACGATATGAATGAATAGATTAATAATAATGTTAATATTTTAAACTGATTATCCGAAATTTAGTAAGTGATTAACTATATATATATATACTTATATATCTATATAGATAATATATATATATATAGTATATTATATATGTATTATATATATATGAATAGTTATGCGCGAGGATATATATATAATAGATATATATAATATATATATATATTATATGATATAATATATATAATATTAGTATATATATAATATAATATATATATATATATAATTATTAATATAGCAAATAACCAAAACAATTAAACATTGATAAAAGAATATTTATTACCGAATAGTTCGGTAAGACAGCAGCTTCCCATTTTCAAGGTTGATAAACCCATGATAAGATTATATCAAAAATAAATAAAAAAATAAAATAAATAAATAACATTGAAACTATTGATAAACGGAACTACAACAAGTAGACTGAAAAAGTTACGAATAGACAAATTTCACTCAGTATTTAAGCCTTAAGGGCGTAGAATCCAATTTTAGGTTATGGGCTGACCCCCGTTTTCACCCACCGTTAAAATGAACATAAAATCGCGGAATTATCAGGCGATTTGTCTATATAAACACCAGAATTAGCTCCTTGGCTCTAAAACTGTTTCCGGTTTTTTTTGTGTCGTATCATTATTTGTAAGAATTAATGTTTCAAACCCATGGTTTTTACATTCCTCGTAATATCTTCCAGATTTTTTTCCGAAACGACTTCAAACTTTACATAGATAAGTCCATTAACTAAAAAAGTACAGAAATTTTTTTCGATTTTGAGTTTGCGCTCGAAGCGTGTCCATTCAAACTCATTTTTTTTGATTTTTTAATGAAAAATTGAGAATAATCTTTTTCTGTTTGGGCGAAGAGATAAGTCAAGGGCATTATGTAGTCGATAGGGAAAGGCATATTTTTATAGATAATTTCTGTAATAAGCATTAGTTTGGGATTGTCAATGAAAAATTTTCAAAAAAAAAATTTTTTTTTTTTTTGGGAAACTTTTTTAAAATTCTTTTGATTAATACAAAACAATTAACTACATTAAAACGGTGTATCTTGCCCCATTATCAGCTCTGAAAAACTTTGATGTGATCGGATAAGTAGAAAAAAAAATATCAATATTTCACTTTTTCAAAAATTTAGTCGTTCACAAAGTAGTGAAATATTAAATTATATATATATATATATATAGTATATATATATATATATATTATAGTATATATATATATATATATATTATATAATAGTATATATAATAATATTATAATATATATATATATAGTAAATATAAATACTAATATTATATATTAAGAATATAATTATATATATATATAATATATTTATATATATATACGATATAATTAAATATATATAATATATATATATATATAGATATACCGTCAAAATTTGAACAGCACACTGCGTCATTGACGTTAACAGTACAGAATGACCCAGAACCTGTGTAACTTAATTATGCAAATAACATAGCATTTGAGACACATTATACAGTGGTAAGAATGGTCCCAGGAATCCCCTGGTGGCCTACGAATGGATCCTGTATGTGGCCGATGCGTTTCTCAAAGTGGGATGTTATCGCGGTGAAGGTTTGTGTGTGGATGGTGTTACTCAATATCGTATGGCCACTTGGCACGGATGACGGCTTGGCACCGGTCCGTGGCTGCCTCTCAATGCGTTCCGAACTGGCCCCTTCCGACAACTGAACTGATCCACTAACGTGAAGGCACCGGCTCCGCACACGCCTGGAAGGTTCTGAGTGTTTCAGTCTGTGCAACCACGTTCAAACATGTCCCAATATGTTCAATGGGTTAGGTAGAGAATTATGCTGCCAATTAAATTCCTGATTGGACCTTCATTAGGTGTTCGTGACGCTCGCCTGTGGTTCTTGCGTGTCATGCATTTAGGGGAGCCTCACGCGATGAGAGAGCAATAAGACACGGACAACGTCAAGGATGTGCGATGCATCCTGTGCGGCGATAGGGAACCGCCATCTAAGACGTGCAACTCTGCCCGTCAAAGATATGCTCCCTCAGACCAGAGAAGAGGATCTTCTCCAAATGGACAAATGATAAGGCATATTCAGCTGCCGTACTGTCCTTTGTCCTCGATAGTCCCTACCACATCGGAAGTGTAGAGACGAATCTGGATTAATCCGAAAGAGCACATTCGTCTCATTCACGACGGTCAATGTAGTGTTCCCAGGAAAAATGCAAGTCGCGCCGTACGATGCCCTGTGTGTCGTGATTATGACCCAGTCCCCTCTTGGCCGTAAAATTATTTTCCCGAACATTGACGTATATTATTATCTCTCGCACGGGTCACATGTACCCTACAGCTTATTTAGTGCCTATCTGTGTAAATGACGACTCCTACGTCCGCATATCGCGTAAACACGGGTATCAACGCTAGTCGTGCACGTGTTTTTGAGCTGACCGGCCACTATGCATGTTCCTGGTGTCGGTGCGACCACAACCGCAATTGTTGTGTGCTCTAACTAAACCGTCGACAGAGTTCACAGTACCGGTACCTATCGCCACGGAGTGGGATAATCTGTACGCACTCATCCAGTTATTCGGTCGCTCTATGTCCTTCATGGTTAGTGGATAAATCACACTTGACTGGATCACCTACTAAGCATTCCCCCGCTGTAACCTTTAACCAATCGCTAAAGCTGGAGTTTACATGGTTGTCATTACTTTAATTATAGCAATGAGCGGACCTATAAACCCCCAACCTATTACAGGCGTTGTATACATTCCCTGATGCTACGGTTATTTGCATCATAAAGTACACAGAGTTCTGGTCCTTCTGTTAACCTGTTAACGTCATATGAGCAGTGGTGCGTCTATTTGAAAGTAATATATATATAAAATAATATAGTATAAATATATATATATATTATAATAATATATATTTATATATATATATATATATACTATAATATATATATATATATATATATATATAAGATATGTATATATAATAATATACTATATATATATATATCAATATATACTATATAATAGAATATTAAATACATTTACGGTATATTATCACATACTGATGTAAATCCATTTATATAATATAGTATAATATTTATAATATATATATAACAGTATATCATATATATAATATAATATATAATAATTTATATATATATATATATATATATTAATATACTAATAAATAATATATTTATATATATATAGATATCATATAATAGTATAGAAATTAACAAAGGTTTTAAGTGCCTTTTTAATGTAATCGAATTGTTAATTTAATTTTTAAAATGAAGTAAATATAAAAAAATAGTGTAAAAATTATAGAAACATACGTATTTTATTTGGGTTTTAGTTTTAACATTGTGTAAACATTGTAGGTCCTCTTTATGCCTGCGGAAGAAAATTTTACCTACTAAAAAACCAATGCTGAATTATAATTAAACGGTAAAGTCTTTGATAAGAATGCGTTCGCTTTATGTTTCAAAATGCAGATTTTTTTTTTAAATGAAAAATGATATGATTATAGGCTATTTACAAATAAATTGGGTTATAAAAAATAAATTACCAATAAATAAGTGAATACAAAAATACTCAAGACTAAGATGAAAAAAGCTATGGTTGTTGATTTAAATTAGAATTTTGTTTTACAATCCTGCAAAAACAGTTTTTCCGAGCCATTGAAACGCACGACAGTAAAGTAATTTATTTTGTCTATTTATTGACCAAAAAAAATAGGTACATGGTATCTCATGGAACATAATCACTTCTAGTTAGGCATTTGTTATGTTAGTTGATATATATAGTAAATATATATATAATATATATATATTAAATAATATATATATATAATAATTATAATATACTATATATATATATATATATATATATATATATATATAAATAGATATATATTAATATATATAAATATATATAATATATATATATATATATAATATATATAATATTATATATATTTATTGACAAGTATTACACGGCAACTAGAGGCTGCCAGAGTAGGAGGCTATTCACGGACCACGAAAGTGACCGGGACCTTTTTGACCTTTTACCGCTACCTTTTGAGCCCAATTTTTACCTGCCTTTGCCTTTTTGACTTACCTTTGGGCTTGACTGTTTTGAGCCCAAATTACCTACCCATGACCTTTTGTGCCTTTACCTTTGGGCATTTACCTCTTTTTTTCGACAACCCTTACGTCGTCCAAGGGTCATTGTGCCCACGGTATTTTCGGCAAACCTTAATTTTGAGAACCCCTATATTTTGGGAACCCTAATTGGACCACTAATTTGGCAACCCTAATTTTGCAACCCTTTAATATTTTTTCGGCAACCCTAAATTTTGCAACCCTCGAATAAGGGTTGCGCCAAACGGTTGCGCCAGCAACCGTTATTTGAGAACCTCAATTTTTTCGACCAACCTTTGGTCATCCAGGGTCGAAATCTGGCCCACCCAATTTTGCCACCTGTAGGGCTTAGCCCATTTTGATATTCGTACCATTACAACGCGGCGCGCGCGTCACACACACACACATACACAACACACCACACACGCACACAGCACACACACACACACACACACACACCGACACACCTAGCCACTCCTAGCCTTCATATAAGCTACACCCAGCCTCCCATAGCCACCCACTTCACCCAACTACACCTACCTATAACCCAGGCCTCCACATAGCCCATCCATCCTACACCCGGCCTATAATATAGGCCACACCCACCTACACTAGCCTTCACCTACCTACACCTACACCTAGCCTCCACCCATGTCCTCACACTAACTACACAACTACCTAATTCCCACCCAGTCTGTACCTAGCATACACCTACACCTAACCTCCACCACCTTCACCTACCTTATCACCTACAACTACACCTACCTCTCACCATCTCACCTACCCACACTAACCCCATCACCAATCTCACTACGTACACCTATGAACCTATCTACACGTCCCACTACAACTTGAATGTCAACCTGTTGACCATGATATCTTCAGCCTTGACCCTGTCATATACCATGGGCAATTGTGACCCAACGAACTTGAGGCTCTGAGTCGCAACGACACCGTAAAGTACCTAGGATGTTCTATTAGTGTTCTATGAATTATTAGATAGCAGGTGAGTGCCATGAGTGCAATGAAGCAATAAGTGCCAAGAGTGCAAAGTGAGGCCAAGAGTGCCATGATGCCACATTAGGTGCCAAACGGATGCAACATAGTTGCCCCAACTGGAGTGCCCATTTTTCAAGCCCTTTCTAGCCTCCTCCCATTGCACCCTAGAAGAGCCCCTAATACTAGGGGTCTAAACCCTAGTATATAAGGTAAAGATTCGATTGTGATATTACATAGTTGCAGATGCTTCTACTATGAGTAGTCTTTCCTAAGTAGGTGGCATCACACACTACGACACTGTATACACATTCACTATGCACTTATACCATATGAACTCTACATTAAACCATATACCACCTACGAACTCACACCCACACCCTGACCAGAACACTACACTACACTCATCACACTCGAATTTGATGCTCAACTTGATGCCTCAACTTGAGCCTCAATCGTGATCCCCAGCATAAATGCTCCATGATGCCCAACTTTGAGAGTTCATCTTTGATGACTCAATTTTGCCGTCAGTCATCTTTGATACCATCTATATTGATGGATCTTTTGATAAACATCTTTGATGGCCATCTCTACCCCAGCTAAAAGAAAACAGAGTAAATGAATGCCTCCCTAGTCATAAACTACAACAATTGCTATCCAGGGCGCCGCATCGCCCTCCGGCAATACAGACAACCAACCCCGGCATGCCCCGCATGTCACCCCGCGTCCCCGCCCGCCCAGTGCTGACCGCGGCTAATTACCTCACCCGCCGCCGCGACCGCAGGCGCACATATTTCTCGCTACCCGCCGTCCGCGTCGGCCCGCCCGGCGCCAGCGCCAATATCCTGCAGGAATGAAAATAACATATATAATCCATATTCATTTTATTAATATTAACATCAAAGAATTTCTTTCAAATTATACTAATAGTTTCATTTTTATTCATACTTAAACATTTTATAAAAACATTTTCGTGAACATAAAACTGTAACTCATTACAGACCTATCATTTAACACATATATCTTTAAACATTATTTTTACTAATTTTCTTAATTAAATACTCTAATTATAAATTTTTAAAAATTGTATGTTAAGAAGAAAAAGCCAAAGTGTCTGATATAAAATCATTTTTATTTTACTACAATGTACGAAATTTTACTAAAAACATTAAAATTACACTACTTAAAGCAGTAAATCAGTAAATCAATAGATGGTGTCTAACACCTAGGGGTTGTTGGCATTTGTTTTATGTTTACTGCTTAGTCACTCTTGTTACCTGCTTTAACTCTGCTTTAACGCTTACACTTCGCTTATGCTAACTTCTGCTTTAACCGCTAACTTTCGCTTACTGTTAAAAATTTCGCTTTACTGTTTTAACTTTCTGCTACTGTTTAACTCACCATGTTTTACGCTGTAACTCATATATTATTAAACATTACAATACTTAAAGCAGAAATCAAGTAAAATAATAAGGTGTTATTAACCTAACACCTAGGGATAGACTTGTGTTACTGTTTAAACGCTATACTAATCTGCTTAACGTTTAACTCTCTGTTTAACTGCTTTAACTATCTGCTTACTGCTTATACTCTCGCTACTGCTTAACTCCTTTAACTGCTTAAACTCTCTTACTGCTTAACTCATAGATATTTATTAACATATGTCTTTATTTGCTAATCCTTTATTTTATTCTTTTAATTTATTTTATTACTGTTATCTTTTTTTGATTTGTTTTAAACTTTCAATTTTGTTTTATTTTTGTCGTTCTATTTTTGTCTATGTCTTCTTTTATTTTTCTTATTTTTTAATACTTTTTATTTTTATCTTTTATTCTTTTATCTTATTATTATTTACTTTTAGCTTTTATTCATTTTACTTTGTTTTATACTTTTACTTTTATCATACTTTATTTGTTTTCAGATTTGTCTTTTAAACTATTTCTTAATGTTTTACTCCAATTATTTTGACATACACTTAGTTAAATTACTTAGTAAAAATTGTTAATTATCATAAAACACACACACATACACAAACACACTTACATTTATACACACACAATGACACTATACACAGTCATCACGTAATGCACTACTTTACCCATAGACCACTTACATTACACTTATACACCACACAGATTTACTTACACAGATTACTTAACACCACACACAGATTTCCTTACACTCACACACAGATTTACTTACACACACAATCCACACACACAGAATTTACTTACACAACACAGAATTACTTAACACCACACAGATTATTAACTCACACACAGTTTACTTATACATCACATACAGATTTACTTACAAACACAGATTTCTTACAGACACACAATTTACTTACTCACAGTCACACCACGCACACACACACACACACACACACACGCACACTCACTACACACCCACACACACAGCACAACTCACTTACACACCCACACACGCACAATTCACCTTACAACTATAACGATTAGTTTATTAAACATATTTTACTTAAACACGTCTTATATTACCCATTCAATAATCTAAATTGATTCAAAGTGTCTTATAACTTCTAACTTATATCTTCATAAATTTTAAAAGAGCGTTTTAACGTTAATACTTTCTTGGGCTTGACTGCAACTGCTAGAAATGAAACTGAAATAAGTATAGTAAAACTATGACAATTCTTCTTTAAAACATATATTGACTACCCTTAGAAGATAAATCGAGAAAATCATAAAAGCCAGCCTAGCACCCGCCTCTACAACCAAGCATGCCACGTTTTGTTCTTTGACTTACTGCTTTACATCATCTTAAGCGATGTAAAATAAAAAATAACAAAATATGTATTCGCTTCTAAAATAACATGTATTATTAATAATCATCTAAGTCTAATATTGCTAAAATAGTATTAGTATTTAATATGTTCAATGACTGTTTGCTAAAACTATTCAAAGTTTTAAATAATTTGGATTTCTTTATTATTATCTATATTGACAACCCAACAAGAGAAAACACAACAACCCGCACATCGTTACAGATACGAAATGACCTCTCTCTCCTGTAAATGGTTTAAATAACTAAACTGACATTAAAGTTACTATACAAGACACTATAAGAGTTATACCAGGCAAAATATATTATAAGTCATAATGATTCTTCTTCAATTTTCAGCTCTCTATATCTTTTCATCACTCTTTTCTTCTTCGCAAAGCAAATTCTTCTTTAAAATCTTCTTTATTTCCTTCTACATTCCTGAATGTTCTACGATAGTTATTTTCCTTCGGATTATTAACATTTTATAAGCTAATGACCACTTCAAGGAATTATGCAATTATAGTTATAAAATAAAGACTAAAAAAATCTAGAACAAAATGAGAACTTATACTAACAGAATAAATAAAATCGAGTTTTTCTAGCTTTCTTTAAAACATAAATGAGTATTGATGAAAAATATTGAGCAAATATTCTTTACGCTATTTGTGTTTTCATTAAATAGCTTCGGCTGTAAGCGTGCAACAACTCTGAATTTGTTAATAAAATGTCTATTTCACTAAGTGTATATCATCATTCACCTTAAACAGGTATACTCACTACAAGACATTGTCCAATGGAAAATCAAGATACCGTGGAGTTTCATTCTTTTATAAAAGAAAGCCCGATGATTTGAACTTTCAAGTGTGCCTATCCTCCAAGTTCACCTAGTAAATACCACTATTTCGTTCAGGCACAAAATATACTGTAATATAAACACTGAAGAGTGCTACAGAACTTTTTAAACCACGTCAGCTTTAAATGGAACGAAACAGTTAGAAGCCTGTCGAAGTAAACACGATAAGCAACTAACTCTACTCCATTAAAACACCTCAAAACATATTCAGCTGGAAATATAATTATGGTGAGAAATAACTGAAACAACCGTATTTGAACCTTCATCATTTGGATTCTACATTCAGCTAGCGAATGAATATATGCTAGAGTACGTAGTCGACATTATACTGCAATTAAGAAGACATATGTGTCTATATACGTAACGTAATCTACAGTTATTAACCAAAATACTACGCATTTAAGAAAACCCTGATCGAGGATCCTACACCTATCTTTTATTATTAAATCGGAAAATTATTTATCTACTTAGAAAAATGGCAAAAGTATCTTATGAAGGACCCAAATGTAAATATATATGCTATCTGAGCGGGAATTTTACGTATTATTTAACTGAATATTACTGAACACGAAACTAAATCATCGATAATGATATAAAATTGCATATTTGGCAAAGATAAGAATTTTTAATATAAATAGGCGAAACCATACATGTGGAATGTAATAATAAATAATATCCCTGTATTATATTTAATGTTAACCTTATCTACTAAAACATTGTAAAATAATTTAACCTCCTGTATATATATTATTATTTCTTATTAATATATTATAATATAATATTATATAATATATATAGTTATATTAATATATAATATAAAACATATACATATATATAATACTATATATAATATAATACATATACCTTAAAACAAAAGCGATAAAAATTCCGACCAATCCACAATACGAAGTCATATAAGTCAAGGATTACCCGTCACTCACAACAAGGTAAACATTTCTTCTTACTTCGATCAAAGATCTTACCGTCCACAATGTCAGTTAAATATATTATAAACATAATATATATATTCTATCCATTAGGAATTATACTGGAATTACCTTTTGACCTGGATTAGGCTAAATTCGCCTGTGATACAAAAAGGTTATCCTAAATTTTATGCTAAATTTAGGCCTAACGTAGTTATGCAACCACCTTTTAACAGAAATAGGTCAGTGTTGAAATATATTTTGCTGTAGTGAGGCCAAAATTCGCCCGGCAAAACGGATTATCCTAAATTGAGGCTAAAGGTATTTTTCATACCCATTTTAAAGAGAGACAGAGGCCATTTGTATCTGTAACGATCGGTTGTGTGTTTTCTCGTGTGGATTGTCAATGTACATGATAATAATAAAGAAAATCCAAATATTAAAAAACTTTGAATATTTTAGTTGCCACGAGCGATAATATAAATGTAAGTGAATGAATAATTGTTATTTAAATAAAAACTTAGAATGATTAATAAAATACATGTAATGTTAAGTCAAGAAGAACGAATTAGTTATGTTTATACTATTACATCGATAAAAGATGAATTAAGAGCAGTAAGTCAAGAAAGAACACAAAACGTGGCATAGTCTGTGTAGAGGGGCAGGGCTGATTACTGAATTTTCTGAAATAAATTAAGGTAAGTAAAAATATGTTATATATAAATCATAAAATTTACTAAAAATTATTTTAAACTTGATAGTTATACAAATTTATAAACTTAATATAAAGATTAATAATAAATTCTTGTTCAAGATAATGATGAATATTAACAAGTTTTTACGAACTGAAAATAATTTTTAGTTATATTTGAAATGATAAATATAAATTACGTAGTTAATTGTACCTAAAATGTTTAATAATAATTATATGTTAAGTGAATGTGCGTGTGTGGGTGTGTAAGTGAGGTGGCTGTGTGTGTGGGGGGTGTAATGAGTTGTGCGTGTTGTGTGTTGTGTGTGTGTTGTGTGTGTTGATGTAGTAAGAATCGTGTGTGAATAAACTGTGTGTTAAGTAAATCGAAATGTGGTAATACAGTAAAAATTTGTGTGTGAGTTAGTAAATCTGTGTAATCTAAGTAATCGTCTTGAGGAATATTTTGTGGTGGTGGTAAGTAAAATTGTCTGCCTCTGTGTGTAAGTAAATCGTGTGAGTGTAAGTAAATCTTTAAGTAAACTCTTGTTGTATAAGGTGAAAGTATAGTGTCTATGGTAAATGTAATGGCAAGTGAATGTGTGTATAAGTGTCAATAGTGAATGTGTGTAATAGTGTATGGGTGTGTGTTATGTTGTGTGTTCTAAATAATAATAACAATAGCCCCCCCCCCCCCCATGAATAAATAACACTAGTATAATAAATAAAAATAGATAAAAAAAATAATAATAAAAGATAAATATATAAAAATAAAATAAAAAGAATAAAAGAAAAAAATAAAAGTATTAAAAACAAAATATACATAATAATAAAGAAAATAATACAAAATAAAAATAAAAAGATAAAAAGAATAATATAAAAAGTATAAAAATAATAAAATAATATAAAAGTAAAATATTAACAAATAAATAAAACGAATAAAAAGAATAAAAATAAAAAAGTATTAAAACAAAAAAATAATAATAAAAGTAAAATAATAAAATAAAATAAAAAAATAAAAAATAAAAATAAAAAGTATTAAAACAAAAAAAAGAAAACATAATGTTAATAAATAATATCATTAAAGCAGAAGCTAGAAAGTAAAGCATAAAGCAGTAGTGTTAAAAGCAGTAAAGCAAGAGTTAAAGCAGTAAAGCGAATATTAAAGCAGTACAAACCAACGTTAAAGCATAAAGCATAGTTAAAGCGTAAACAGTAAAACAAAAGCATACTAATCCCCTAGGTTTAGGTAATAAACCTCATTGATTACGATTTACTGCTTTAAGGATGATGTTAGATAAATATAATGTAAGCAGAAAACTGTATAAAACAGTAAGCAGAAAGTTAAAAAGTAAAAGCAGAAAGTTAAACAGTAAAGCAAAAGTTAAAAGCAGTAAAGCAGAAAGTTAAAAGCAGTAAAACAAGAGTTAGAGAGCAGAAATACAGATAAACAAAAGCATACTAACCCCCCTAGGTGTTAGTAACACCTTCTATTGATTTATGATTTACTGCTAAGTACTAAATTAATGTCTTTAGTCAATTCGTCCTTTTATATCAACAACTTTGGCTTTTCTCTACATAACAATTTAAAAATAATAAATTAAAAAGTAGTAAAAAAAGTATTAAGTAACAAATATGTTAATAATATCTTTTTAAATAATAGTCCTTAATGATTACAATTTGGCGGCAACGAAAAATTTTAATAAAAACTGTTTAATATGAAATAAAAATGAATGACTCATAGTATAGTTGAATAAGAAATTCTTGAAATGTTTTAAGTATGAATATGAGAGAATTCAATACCATATTATTAATTGTTTCATCCCGCAGAATCTGGCCGCGGGACGCACGCGAGTGCGGTAAGCGGCGCTCGGTGCGCCTCGCGGCGCTCGCGGCGGCGCGGTCGCGCGAAATGTTGCGCCCGCCGGGCGCTCGCGGCGGCGTAACCGGCAGGTCGGCACCGCGGTGCGGGCAGTTGCTGGCGAGCATGCCGCAGGCGGCTCTCGGCGGAACAGCTTTACGAAGTCAAGGCATAAATACTTTGTTCCAATATGTAGGGTAGAGATGACCATCAAAGATGATTTCATCAAATGAATCATCCATATAGATGGTATCAAAGATGACTCATCAAATGACGCATCAACAAGATGAAACCTTCAAAGTTGGAGGCATCAATGGCTGAGGCAATTTATGCGGGGCATCCAAGTGAGGCATCAAATTGAGGCAATCACAAGTGTAGGCATCAAAATATCGAGTGTGTTGAGTGTAGTGTAAGCTGTATCTTGTTGGTGTAGGTAATGTATATGGTACTTTTAATGTAATGTCAATAGTGTGGATATAAGTGTTCATAGGTGAAGTGTGTATAAGTGTTGAGTCATGTTGGTGTATAGGCCTGTTAGAAAAAGACAACTCATAGTAGAAACATCACTAGCAACTTGAGTTAGATATACACCAAATCAATACCTCATCACCTTATAAACATAGGGGTAAACACCATATTAAGGATTCTGCTCAGGGAGCAAGGTAAAAGGCCGGAAAATAAAGTAGGCACTCAGTTGGCAACATGTGCACCACTGCACGATGTCGCATCTCACTGGCAACTCTATCTGCGCACCACTTAGCACCCTTGGCACTCATTGCACCACTGCACTCACCTGGCACTCACACGGCACACTCATCTAAACTCATAGAACACTAATAGAACACCCTAGTCACTCTTAGGTGGTTGGAAAAACCACAAAGCCACAAGTTACGTGGGTCAAATTGACCCATGTGTATAATCGACAGTCAAACGCCTGAAATATCATGTCAAACAAGTTAAGACATGCAAAGTTGTAGGGAAGTACGGATAAGGTAATAGGTGTACGCTAGGTGAAGGTTGGGTGGAGCCTAGGTAGTGTAGGTGAAGCTGGTGGAGGCTAGTGTACGGTGAAGGTGAGCTAGGTGAAGGCCTGGGTGGAGCTAGGTGTAGGTGTAGGCTAAGGTACAGACTGGTAATCTAGGTTGTTGGCTGATAGTTGGTGAAGGACTGGTGGGAGGTTAGGTGTAGGTGTAGGCTAGGAACTAGGTTAGGCTGGGTGTAGGCTATTAAGGCCGGTGTAGCTGGATGTAAGGCTGATTGAGCTGGGTTAAGGCATGTGTAGGTTGGGTGTAGGCTGCTGGTGTAGGCTATGTGGAGGCTGGTTGTAGGCTATATGGAGGCAGTGTAGGCCTAGTGTGTGGTGTGTGTGTGTGTGTGTGTGTGTGCTGTGTGTGTTGTGTGTGTGTTGTTGTGTGTGTATGGCTGTGTGTGTGTGTGTGCGCGCCCGCCCGCGTGTGTAGATGTTACGGAAATATCAAAAAATAGGGCTAAGCCCTAAAGGGTGCCAAAAATTAGTGGCGCCAAAATTGACCCATGAGACGCAAAGTTGTCGAAAAATATATGGGGGGGGGGGGGTGGGACTGTTAAGACGTTCTGCGCAACCGTTTCGCAACCCTTCTTCGAAGGGTTGCAAAATTTAGGGTTGCAAAAAATTAGGTTTCAAAAAATTAGGTTGCCAAAAAATTAGGGTTGCCAAAAATAGGTTGCCAAAAAATAGGGTTCGCAAAATTAGGGTGCCGAAAAATCCGTGGGCCAAAAATGACCATGAGACGGCAGGGTTGGTCGAAAAAAAGGTCAGCCCAAAAGGTAAAGGTCAAAAAAAGGTCAAAAAAAGGTAAAAAATGGGCTAAAAAAGGTCGCTGGTCAAAAAAGTCAAAAGTCGGGTCACTTTCTGTCCGGACATACTTCCTACTACCGAGCCGACGGGAACAGAATGGGGACGTTCCCATACCCCGTAGGGGAGGGGCGGAGGAGAACCCCCTACACCGAAATACCAAAGAGCGGAGACCGGAGACCCCCCCGGACGTGGGCGGAAATAGTCTCTACTTGTCGTTCCCCTAAGGCCGTGAACCCCCTACTCCCCATTCTCTTAGCCTTGGGGCATCTTTTAGTTAAAAAAATCAATTTAAAACCTTACAAATAATATAATATATATATATATATATATTATATATATAGATATATATATATATATATAATATATATATTATATCATATATATATATATAGTATATATATATATATATAATATATATAATAATATAATATAAATAACCTAACCCAAACTATATAACAATCCTAACTAAAAGTTATTGAGTCCATAGAGATAGCAAAAAAAAGTCTATAAAATAAGAGTTTCGCCATATATAAATAAATAATATATATAATTATAATAATAATATATATAATATATATTATAATATTATATATATATATATATAAATATATATATATATATAATATATATAAAAATATATTATATATAATAATATATATATTAATATATAAAATATATATATCTATATTATAAATAATATATATATATATAATATATATAAATAAATATTAATATACTTATATAATTAAATATAATAATATTGAAATAAATGGAACGGGCCCCCCCCGGATTAAAGCAACATAATATAAGCAATGAACTATGTACAAGCGAAACGTGGTTCAAAAGGATATTTAAGTTTGGTACCTCTAGTAGAAAAAAACAAAAATATAAATAAAATACTCCATAGATAAATCCTTAGCGATTTGGGATAAAGACATCAAACGACGAAAGATTGATAGAAACCGCATGGTAATTGTCATACAACAAAGTTCATACAAAAAAAGTTTTTTTTTTTTGAGCAGGCAAAATTTGACTTAAAAAAGTACGTAACGTTTTCAAATGAGAAATTTTTCGGTGCAACTTTTGGATGAATTGAAACTGAGCTTTCGAGTAACTGAAATAGATAATAGAAAATATAAATAAAATATATTTTTAATGATCATAATTCTTTTATCTGTAAGTTTCATAATAACATTGCTTCATGGCGAAGGCAGGATTTTCTTTAGGGGGGCAAAGGTTGAATGTGATTATATTAATATATTAAATACTATATATATTATATATATAATATAATAAATATACTATATAATAAATAAAAAAAATAATACAATATATATATAAAATATTATATATATAAATATATAATATAATAATATATATTATATACAGATATATAATTACATATATTATATTTGGAGAATGCACCAAACCAATCCACGGCAGAGCCCTATTCACGGGCTGAGTGGATTAAATTCAGTCGGCTAGCGCAATACCAGATGACACAGACGCACTTTAAAGTGAGGGAGAATTAAACTCAGCAGGAAACACAGAAAGATGGAAAAGATTCCACAAGAAAGAATTGGCAGGAAAGAAGGAAAGCACCACACGGAATTAGCCTGGATTACAATATCTACGCATCACAACAACCCGACGCAACACACGCACCACTTAGTCAGCACGAAGAGGCAAGAATAAGGTGGACGCCCCGAGCGAATAATACCGCCATCGAACACCTGCCGCACGATACCCACTAGAAAAGAATAAACACCACCATTCGCCCGCAGAGAAAGAGTTAAGTGAATTGAAAGTAAGAACAATTATAAGCGCATTTGCTTGACTCGGACCGTACAAAAAGCCGGTTAAAACAGAGCCCCCCAGATAGAGAACAGTACTCCAAACAGCGGATAGACCCTTGTATAGCTGGAGTCTGAGAAGAAAAATAAGTCTCGCACTCTAAACAAACTCCCAAGTTTTTTGGAGGCCGCCCTAGCAACCGTTTGATGTGAGTTTCAAACATTTTTGTAATGTTGAGCCAAGATGTGGGATAGTTGTCAAAGGAAACCAAAACGTCGAAAGAGATTAGAAAGTTATAATGTAGAGAGGAATTTAGAATGAGTTTTTAGAATTAAACTTCCACAAGTTGAGACGACCCCTGCGGAATTCGATCCGATCCACGAATAGAATGAAAGCATTGGCGAGAGCAATTCAGAAGTAAAAAGCGAAGAACTTGAAATGGTTGAAGAATAAGTCGATAACGCATATAGGATAGAGTAGATTGCAGTAAAGTCATTAATGAAAAGTAGGAATAAAGTAAGATAAAAAGAACCCTGAGGAACACACTATTGACAGAAAAAAGAAGAGTCCGCCCACAACCACAGCCGATATGAGCGACTGAAGAAAGCTAGACATAATAAGTCAAAGAGAGACGGAAACCCAAAAGGAGGGACTAGAGAGAGTGAGCGCCAAAACCGTCAGAAGCTTGGATATGTCAAGCCCCACACAAGCTCCCCGTAGTTTCCTAAGAGGAAAACATAAATGGGGCAAATAGGAAAGTAATCGCCAGCAGACCTCGATAGAAAAGAGATACTGGCGATCGGAAAGAAAGAATGAGATCCAGATGGTCTAAAATGAGAGTTAGAAGGGTTTCAAAGATCTAGAATACAATTGAGAGCCATAGGGCGATAGTTAGTAGGATCAGAGCGGCTTCTGGTTGGACGTATGCGGACTTCCAACACTGAGGGAAAGCTGTTAGACATAAAGAATATATTGAACGAGGGGGCGGGTCAGCAAACGAAGCACAATCCTCCAAACCGGGGAAGATGCATCCGGCACCACTTCTAACTCAAGATCTCAGACCTCAGCACCCATCAAATTAATCAACAGGCAAAGACAATAGGACAGTCTGAAGAGGAGAAAAACGAGGACGGAGAAGCCAAAGCGTCCATCAGTTGATTGAGGAAACTAGGAGCCGAAGAGATGGCCTTCTTCAGTTGAGAGTTAGCGACGGAGCATCAGATCGAATAGAAGGAGGAAAGGCAGATTAGAAGTTATTAGAAATGTCTTTGGCAAGAGGCCAAA
>JABUQX010051096.1:0-7500 GCA_015478945.1 Trachelipus rathkii
CTTTGTCTTCTCTCTCCTTCTTACCATATATCAAGCCATGGACATAGATATTGTGTATAAATTCTTCATACTTTACTCTCACCTCATTATTAAATAAAACCTCAAACTCGCAACAACCCCCAAAACAGAATTAAATCCCAATCCTCTCTCCATTCAATCGCCCTCAGCTTCTACTCTTTTCGAATGAGTTAGGCCCCTTATCTAGGTAATATTTAGGTATACGTCGTATATTTAAGGATATATAGGTGTATCATTAATATTCGCGAAAGATAATTCAGTATGAATATCTACCGTTGCATAACATATTAAAGAATAATATGTGTCAATAAACCATTCACCGAAAACGCCTCGTTCCAAGATACAAGGTGATGAAAGCTATTTAAACATTAAGTTACAATTAACAGTAAACTAAAATTGGAAAGGTAATAAACAAATTCATTCAAATTATTTAATTATAAGGAATACATACATTACTGCACAGAAAAAATATACAACAAAAATAGTACGAAGCAACGGTGCCGCTAAAGTCTATAACAAATGCTTGGGGAAATGGGCACCCCCAGCGATGCAATACAGGCCTCTATGTCTGCGACGCATTGATTGGCGACACGTTCAAATAATATACCGTGTGTGTGGCGAATGTGTCACAAGATGCGATTTATGCGAGCCCTTAATTCTTCGGGACTATCAAAACTATCTTGCTGATAACAAATGTTCAGGTACCCACGAAAGAAAGAAATCCCAAGGCATTTTAGGTCTGGAGGCGCAAGTTCTGTACCTCTTCGACCTATTCCAACGGCGTGGATAACAGTGTTCAAATAGTTACGAACAACTAAACTGAAATGAGGTGGAGCGCCGTCGTGCATGAAATACATTTTCGATCTTAATTTAATGGGACGTCTTCCATAGTGTAGGCAAGTCATGTTCTCAAGAAATTGGCGAAAACGGTCTCCAGTAAGCCTCGTAGTAAAAAGAATGGACCTATCAAATGGGCGCCAACAATTCCGGACCCATACATTTAATGAAAAACTGGTGTTGATGGCGGCTTTCACTATTGCATGTGGGTTTCTCATCAGCCCATATGTGATTGTTGTGGAAGTTTCTATGGGTCTCTGGAAAAATTTGCCTCATCGGTGAACAATATTTCTGCCAAATGGTGAGGATGTCTGCAATTTCTGTTTGCATCCATCGACACAAGCTACCTCTTGCAGAGAAAATCTGTTGGGTACTTGGTACAGTGCCGCACTCGTGATGTGATAAGGGTACAAGAATTGATTTTTCAATTCCCTGAAAAACGTGTCGAAATGTAACTTACATGAGGTTGCAGCAACTTCTGGTACTTTGTGTAAGACTGTCCTCAAGTCTTGGAGAAACGTTGTTCTTGCGACATTCTGGAGTTGATATACTGTGACGAGCGTCGCCGTTCTTAGTAAGTTTTTTAAACTTGCCGTTTCTCTAGAGGTGATTGCGAGACGTGCAAACATAGTATGTTGCGGGATGACACGATTAGGGTTACATTTCTTCATAGAGACGCATGGGCTGCTAATGTATTACCGTATCGTACGACCTAAACAAAATGCAAATCGCACATTTCACTATTTGTGTTAATCATTTTGAAAATATTGAGCAACACTGAACACAGAACTTGACGGGACACGGACTAGTATTATGTAATAAAATGAAGCGGAGACATACGGGAATAGAAATAAACAGGAGGAACCTTCTACAGTATATTTGTGCTTATTATAAAGGTTAAGATGTGGCACGGGACGGGCAATGAAATATCGAGATATGTCCACAATTAAGTTTCATTCACCTTGTATCTTGAAACGAGGCGTTTTCGGTGAAATTTTATTGACAAATATATTATCTTATATTTATCAAGGAATATCATACTGAATTTTTTCGCAAAATTAACGATTACACCCAGCTATATACTATAATATTATATATATATATAATATATAATATATATATATATATAATATATATATATATATATAATATAAAATATTATAGATATATAATAATAATATATATATATATACTATATAATATAAAGTTCTACGGGTCTGAAAATTATCGAACCTCTTAAATAATTTTTAATGAAAATGGTTAAATCATTTACTATCATTAGTCTTAGAGAAATATTTGTATAAATATGAAAAGAAAGCAATACGTCACGCATGTACTGATACCAGATTCACACACAAACACACACACATACACTTATATATTATATATATTATTATATATATATATATATTATATATATATATATATTATTATATATATATAATATATATTATATATCATATATAATATATATATATATATATATATATAGTATACTATATATATATCAGAGTGGCATTGCCACAATTAAATCTGGGCCCAATTGGACTACCAAAAAATTGCTCAATTGCCAAGATTTAGCGATAATTTTGAAAAAAGTTCATGGAACTGCAGTCAGCGGATGCACTAAATCATTCGCGCAAATTTAAGTGCCGCAGTCTGCAATTTCGGCAATTAGCGCACCAAAAAGGAGAGGAAGAGCGAGGGCAAACAACAATGACTAATTATTTAATATGCAATTAGGCTTTGATATATATACAGTTATATATATATATATAATATATATATATATATATATACTAATATATATAATATATATATATATATATTATAATATATAATATATATATATATATAGTATATATATAATATATATATATAATCCATTGTTATAAAACTTGTAATTGTTATATATAAAGATAACATTAAAATATAAAAAAAAATTAAATAAATATATAAATGCATGGTAATTATATTGGAGATACCGTTTTTAACGACCAACGTTATTCGGGAACCACTTTTCAAAGAGGAAAAAATTATTATTAGCGCATCAGCAGAAAAAGGTTACGGGAATTGCGGAATTTAGATTAGCAGGACTGGCGAGCAAAAATGTTGCGAAATTTAGCGGACTGGCGAAGCAGAAAAAAGTTGCGGAATTGCGGAATTTCGATAGCGGACTGGCGAAGCAGAAAAGTTGCGGAATTGCGGAATTTCGATAGCGGACTGGAGCGAAGCAGAAAAAGTTGCGGAATTGGAACTGCGTGAATGTCCAACAAAAGTTAGCGGAATTCGAACTGGGGACTAGACAAAAATGTTGCGGGTTACCCCACCTCTCTTGTATAATATTATATATATATATATATATTGTACAACATTACAATATATATATCTATATATAATATATATCATACTCATCTATTTATATATCTATTAATCTATCTATATTCGTACAAAATCTAATATATATATATATATATATATATATATATATATATTATATATATATATATATATATATAATATATAATATATATATATATAATTTATATATATATATATATATATATATATATATATAATAATATAATGAACTATGGAGATCACTTTTTAAAATTTTCTTTTTTACTTTAAACTTACCGAGACAAAACTCTAGAATCTAGTTTTTTAGCAAATTACCCCCCCCCCCTTCAGAAATCCAATAATTGCAGCGGGAATGAAACTTAAAACCTTCCATACTGAGATTGAAATATCTGTTATCGAGATTCGTGGAGAGCATCACGAGGTCTCATTGCGAGTGGTTTACCTGCAATGAACTCGTGATGGCCTGAAGGGCAGTATTTTGTCCGCCTGGAGGGGCGACTTTAGTTCTTCGTTCTTCAGGTCAGCTCTCCAAAATAAAACAAAAAAAAACTAAGACGCGCAAACCTGTAGCAGCTATCACTGTCTATTAAAAATATATTGTCAACAAAAATGCATTATTTAATCACCTCTTTCTCTGCCCTTTAAGACAGGATATGTCACTTTTAATTACCCTGCAATACAGTAAAGGAAGATACGCAACTTACTTCCACCTACCTTCGCGACGAGGCAAATACAAACCACATTTGGTTACAAACTAATTCCCTTCTATTTTATTTTATTCAAATATAGGAAGGGAATAGATTTTTTGTAATACTCTAATTATAAATATTTTACTTTGCAGAATAAGAGTTTTAAAGATAATAATATCAGCTAGGATTTTTCAATGTTTTATTTCTCTATATAACATATCACAGTAAAACTGACACTGCTTTCTGTTTTTCCTATTATTTATAAACTACTTCAAATTCATATTTCCCTCGACCAAAAACACGATATTCTGTTTTTACTAATTGATATGTGATTTAAGTACTTTAATGGTGGTTGGGCGTTTCTTTAAGTTGGCTTAAACCCCCCCCCCCTTATCAAATATAGTGATTCAGGGGGAAACAGGTATAAAAGGTTTTAACAAATGTATATATTGATTTTTATTCTCATTAAGGCTTAAGATATTTATGATTTCTTTGTTTTTTTTTAAGAGAATTGCGAGTTTTTACTAACACATATCAATAATGTATACCTACTTTACATACATAAAGATAGATTTCACACACTACAACAAAAAAACAGTAACCAAAAAGTAGAAGAAATCAAATCAAAAGTATACATGCTTAATACCAAAGTGTGGAAAGAGAGAAAAAAAAAAATATTATGCCTTCCCTTCTGACTCCTTCTCCAGCTTTGTCACTAGATCACAAACAAAACAATTCAGTAATTAAATATATAATACGTGATTATTGATGATAAGGTGTTAATATATAATTATAATCATTAAAAAATATTTTTAAGTTAAAAATTTTTATACATAATAGTTTATTTCAATAATACAAGGTCAAAGAATCAATGCGTATTTACCTGGCAACTAGTCGGTTAGTTTTGAAATTAATTATTTTATTATCAGTCTATTTCTTGTTTTTAATGGTATTTCAGTATTACCTCTTGTAATTACAACGTCTCAGCAGTTTAAGAAAATGCGTATTTTCTACTTTTAATTTAGAACGGGTAGACAAAGCAGCAAAACGGATTAGGTCGACTTATTTCTTTAAATTCAAATTGATTAAAATAACATTTTTGTTTTTACACTGTATTAGTAAAATACCTGTTTATCAGATTCGTTGGAGCAGCATTTCACGAGGTCTCATTGCGAGTGGTTTACCTGCAATGAACTCGTGATATTTCAATGTTAAATGCACTTTTAAAGATTCAGATGCTGCTGCTGCTGCTGCTGCTGTTGACTGTCTGCTGCTTTGCTGCTGCTGCGCTGCTGCTGCTGCCTGCTGCCTGCTGGCTGCGTCTGGCTGATGACTCGACGTACACTAGATGGTGGGATGATCTTATTTTCTTATATGAATATCTGCGGCTGTTTCACAAACATGATATTCAGCTTTGTTATTCATTTAAGATATAAACACCCTGTCATTATTGGATCGACATAAAATAATTGACAGATATATTATTCTATTTTCAACAAAAAAGATTTTTAAACGTTACCTTACTGCATGAAGATCTGAAAATTTATTGTTTGATTTGCTCCTTTATAGACCTAAAATTTGAAGAATTTATGGTTAATTAGCACCAAGTCAGTATATTGACTATAAATATAGGTACGGACGCAAAAATGCAATTTACGCAGTCTCGCAAAAAAAATCTTTGTTGTAGATCTGTATTTGCATAGCGAAATATACTCGTATATTTTTAATGGTAGATACCTTTTAAATATAGACATTATATATATATATATATATATATAATATTATATATATATTATATATATATATCCATTAATATATATAATAACCTTCCACTAGGGCTCCGAGGAGTATTACCGTAATAGTACTTCACCGAGAGTCTTTGCACTATTCCAGGCTCCTATGACTTCGGATTCCCGGACTACCCGGATCCCTGAGAGACTTAAAATGATATATATAGTAATTTTGAGTATATTATACATATTATATAATTTATTATATGTCAATATATATATTTACAGAAAATAAACACCAATCACTCACGGGCAGAAAGCCTAATCAAGGAGGAGGTGAACTCATTTAACGTCCGAGCAGGACAAAGCCAATCTATTTTTTTTTATATATAGTTATTATATATTGTATATACCTCCAATTAGCTAAACCATTCTTATATATATTATATATCAAATATATTAGTATATCACTCACATATATATATATAATATATATATAAACCTTATATTATATATATTATTTATTATTCCATATTAATACTATAATAATATATCATAACTTTATTTATATATTTATAATTATGTAACATATATAGAGAGAGAGAGAGAGATGAGACGCACGAGAGAGCACGAGAGAGAGTGAGATTAATGTGTAATTGTTTAAGTCTACCATGTTAATTTTGACGAAATATATGTAGAAAGTAGAAACCCTTCATAAATATTTTCATTATAAGTCCCTTATGTATTATGCATTATGAAAATGTATGTGTATTTGATGTATTTGTTAGGTTGCGGAGAAGAGCAAGATACATTCATTTTCGTTATGATATTATTTGCGAGTTTGCGGATACTCGACAAAACCCCATTGGGAGCTCTTTCTATCACTCATTCTCGTCTCTCTCTCCTCCACCTTTTCGTTATGCTCTCTTTGCGGTCTCTCTCTCTCTCCTCTCTCTCTCTCTCATCTCTTCTCTCTCTCTCCTCTCTCAAAATTAGTTTCGAGACGAAAACCTAACAATATGCAAGTTTAATGGAGAGATGAATTTAAAAGGTTATGGGGGGGGGGAGGTTTAGTGTAACATGAAACTGTTGAGTCGATATTCCTTTTGGATTCGGTGTTTGGCCACAGCCCAAATCCTGTTAACCGGCTCCGGCTTTCACTAAAGTCACGCTGGGGCTGCACACCTTTAACCAAATACTAGAATTTAAGGATATAGTATATATATATATATATTATAATATATATATATATATATATATATATATATATATATATATATATATATATATATATATATATATATATATATATATATATATTATATATATATATATATATATATATTTAATATTACTATATATAATATATATATTATTCTGTGAATAGATGATAAGTGCTTCCCCATAAATGGGGGTAGGGAGCTCAAACATGCATCAGAAATCCAAAGAGTACAAATTAGTGGTAGCGGTACCCAAAACCATCTATATATAAGATATATATAATATATGTATTAATATATATATATATATATAATATATATATATATACTATTATATTATATATATATATATATATAATATATATATAATTATATATAGTATATATATATATATATATATCTCAGCAACGTCGCCGCTAGACAGTGTACAGAGTATTGCATTCAGCCACCGAATCCCTCCGCATCCTTATGAAAAGAAGGCATCGTATAACAGTTTTGAAATGATTTGCTCCGAAAATACATTTGGGGAACTATGTCTATGTTCGAATGCATAAATGGTTCATGGTAACCCTACGGGGCAACATAACATTCTTTTTGTGTGTCCATGGGTTACAGGAACAACCAATCAAAGGCAAGCAACATGAG
>JABUQX010051096.1:10000-11794 GCA_015478945.1 Trachelipus rathkii
TCCGGCCGGAACCGGAATTCCAACTTTCCTTTACTATAAAGAAATGTAAAAAAAATATATCTTTTATATACTTTCAACAAAAATCTTATATTTAGTACAACGCCACTTCACTGACATATGGAAACATCATCATTGAAGCGAATATCTGGAAGTCAAAAATTTAATAGTAAAAGGGATAGTCTTGTATTTTTTCTAGAACAGGGGAAACAACAAAAAGAAGCAATAGATCCAAGCCAGTGTAGGGGGTGTATATGCTAGTGTTTGTGTATATTAATATATACCCGGCCAGGAACCTACCTGAGACCTTTTTGAGCCCAATTTTTTACCTGCCTTGACCTTTTTGGCTTGACCTTTTTGGGCTTGACCTTTTTTGAGCCCAAATTTTTTAACTGAGCCTTTGACCTTTTTGGGCCTTGGACCTTTTTGGGCCTTTCACCTTTTTTTTCGCCAATCCCTTTGATCTTCAATGGGTCAATTTTGGCCCACCGGTATTTTTTGAGAACCCTAATTTTTTGAGAACGCCTAATTTTTTGAGAACCCTAATTTTTTTGCGAACCGCTAATTTTTTTGGCGCCCACTAATTTTTTTGGCAACGCCTAAATTTTTTGGCACCCTAATTTTTTGCAACGCCTATTTTTAGCACCCCTTTTTTCCCCGAAGAATAGGGTGCGCAAAGGTTTTGCGTCAGCAACCGTTGTACGTATTACCCCCGTATTTTACCCCCCTAATTTTTCGACCATATGGGCCAATTTTTGCCCACGGTAAATTTTGATCTTCCTTTAGGGGCCTTAGCCCTATTTTTGATGTCTTTACCTTGTTGTTTCGAATTGGTCACCCATGGGTCAATTTTGGCCCACGGGTAATTTTTTGGCTACCCTTTGGTCTTTCCATGGGTCAATTTTGGCCCACGAAAATTTTTGACCAACGCTTTGGTCTTCCATGGGTCAATTTTGGCCCACGGAAATTTTCGACCAACCCTTTGTCTTCCATGGGTCAAATTTTGCCCACGGTGATTTTTGATCTTGCCTTTAAGGGCTTAGCCCAATTTTTGATGTCTTAACCTTTGTTTGACCATGATATTTCGGCATTACCCTTGCCGTACACCATGGGCCATTTTTGACCCACGCCAATTTTCTGGCCACTCGTGCGCCACCCGTCACAATATTTCGTTCCTAACTTGAACGCCTGTATGGACCTCTACCCAAACTTGAACACCTACACACGTGCGCGTGCACACACACACACCACACCACACACACACACACACACCCACAACCACAACACACACACACACCCACACACTAACATTAAACAGACATTCACTATGACACTTTACATTTACCCATAGACAACTACTTACACTTATACACACGTACGCGTGCGCACACACATACACAACCTTGACAGTTACCATGGGTCAATTTTTGCGCCACGGTAATTTTTTGTCCTTTTCCTTTAGGAAGCTTAGGTACAGCCAAGAACTTGTTTGACTCATGTATTTTCGCCGCTTGAACCCTTTTGTATTCTACGGTACAATTTTGATGCTCAAGCAATTTTGATGCCTCCCAACTTTGATGCTCAAACTTTAATATGGCTCCCAATACAAACACCGTAGGAAGTATCTAGTGAATGTTTCTACAATTAGTGTTCTAATGAGTATCTATGAGTGCCAGGTGAGGTGCCCAGGTGAGTGGCCAAGTGAGTGCCAATGAGAGCCAATTGAGTGCCAAGTGAGTGCCAATGAGTGCCACGTGAGTGCCACATGAGCTGCCCAGTGAGTACCAACATAGTGCC
>JABUQX010051097.1:7500-10000 GCA_015478945.1 Trachelipus rathkii
AAATATTGTTGATTGATTAATTAAAATGCTTAAAAAAAAAAAGGTTTGAAAATATGAACACTGATTGCATTAAAGTTGTTTGTTAAAACTATGTTATTAGGGTTTCAGTAATAAAAGTTAATATGTTGAAGGACAGAATTGATTAAATGGTAAGGGCAGAAATAAATATGGGAGTTCTATTTTGAATATTGATTATATTTATGTTTCATAAAATTATCATGCTAGCTTCAGGGTTTGTGAGGTACTGTGACCTACTCTTCTAAGAAGTTCAATAGAGCTCAATGGTGATTTCAGTGTTCACCTCCGCAAGTGTCTTTCCTCTAATTCATAAGATATAGTTGGTGAACTTTCCTACCACTTTTTTTTTTTTATTTAGAATGACCTCTGACCTCGTATTCCTGATTGTCTTGGAGATGAACCCAGCATTCTATACCTTTTCCTAACTTCTAATCCATCTCCTTATTCTGTTAAACTCTTTCCTCCCCCGGGTTCCTCCAATCCTATATCCTATATCCTGTTCTATCTTTTGAAGTCTTTCGCAGGAAAGACCCTGCATACAACAAGGAAATGTTTTTGGCATTTTGATGGCACATACTGGTCATACTTGCTATCGTACCTTTTTGACTTCCCATGGAATGATTACTGCTTTGATGGGTGGGGTCATAGTGCATTAATGAATGAAGTCAGAAGGAGATTTTACTCTCCATCAGCGGGATTCGAACCTGGACTCCGCGTCGCTGATTAACAGTGACCGGGCGCCTCTAACCACTAGACGCATCCACTTCCAAAAAAGAACGCTTAAGAATATGTTTTTTAAAGCTCCCGGTTTTCTCATCCCATAATTGCTGAGTATGGAAGTGTGCATTCCATATTCTTTTCCCTTCAACTAAGCCTAACAATCCTTTGGTTAACTGTTATTCGCCGCCAGAGGGCGCTGCCTTCAGGAATTATGGTCGTCTTCAAACTCCATAAACTCATGGAGCTTATATTTCATCCCAGAATTGTGCAAAATCTATTCTTCGTAATACTTAAAGTTTTTCCCCCTGTAGAAAATACATAAATCTTTCTGGTTTCCGTTTCTCACTCTCCTTTTGGCTCTTTGCAAAGAATGTCCGCTAACTTTGCTTCTTCCACTTTCCCCTCTTCTAATACCTTCCGACTGTACAACTCCTGTTATGCCCTCTGGAGGCCCAGGCCTTTGAGTACTCAGCAATTATGGGATGAGAAAACCGGGTGCTTTAAAAACTACGCTTGAAACGTTCTTTATGGGACGTGGATGGCCTAAGTGCTGTGTGGTTGAGCACCGGTTATTGTTATACATTACTGCGACGCGGTGTCCTGTTCGAGATCCCGCTGATGGAGAGTAAAATCTCCTGTGACTCTTCGCTCAGACCTTTGCCTCTAATTCCACTTTAGACAATTACGAAGCTATTCCTTCTTTCTATCCCCCCCTCTAACTAATATGACTAATATTGCAATTTCTTCTCAAGATGTTATTTCTGCCGTCTCTAAGCTTAATAATAATAAGACGTACAATCCCGAGGTATTCCTCCTGTGGTTTTTCAAAAACTTGTATACTCTTCATTGCTAAACTATTCGTCTATGTTGCTGCCGGATATTGCGGTCTTCAGCATGTTCCAAAAAATGAGATCTCTCGACCCTCCAACTATCGTACTTTCGAATCTTTCCATAAGAGGAAGATGTGGAAACATCTTAATTCTTCTAATCTTATCTCTGATCATCGTTATGGCTCTCGTATGAAATGCTCTACTGGTGATCTTTCTGATTCTTCCCCTCTTTCCTTCGACATTTCGGTGAATCTTTTACTGTCTTCTTTAGACACCTTCGAAAAGCACTAGATTAGAGTCTCTGTACATTATAGCTTTGATCTTCAAATCTTCCGTCTTCATTATCTATTGATCCTCTCTGATTTCCTTTTGGGTTGTTCTAGAAAGTTGTGGAGACGTCACCGTTCATGCTTCAAAATCTATAAATAGTTTTGTTCCTCAGAGTCTCTCTATTTCAACTTCACTTTTCAGTTAGACATTTTCTCTATTTCCTCTTCACCTATCCACTCTTGTGACGATCCTCTACCCTTCATTACTCCTTTCATTTTAAAAGATTTCCCTCCAACCTCCCACAACAACAATTAGCTTGCGGTAGAAGGGCAGCATTGGAGCCAACTAACTTCTGATCTTTCTCGAATTTCTAATTGAAGTATTGAAAAGCAAGGTGTCTTCATGTCTCAAAAACTCAGTTTTTTTCAACTTTCTATTAGGACATAATTTTCTACACACTATAACATCTTCATTGAAAGCACACAAATCAAACCTTCAAATGTCCTTAATATTCTTTCACATTCTGAAGGTGCCTCAGAACATCCAACCTCTTAGAAACTTCTCTTTCTAAACAAGTTTTTTTTAAGAGGTTTGATGTTCTGAGGTGCCTTCAGAATTTCTTCACACTTCTTTAATTGTTTGCTCTTTATTAGGGTGTCTTT
>JABUQX010051097.1:17500-20000 GCA_015478945.1 Trachelipus rathkii
AAACTGGTATAAATAATTAGAAATGTTTTTAATTATTATACAGTTTGTCATATTGTCTTATTATCCAATTAAATACTATTTTGCATTTTATAAAAATTTGATACACCCTACTGTCATCAACTGTACTCTAATGTTTCTTTTTTATCTTTCTATATACTACACTGCTGGCACTGAATATCCATTATAGATTCGTAATCTATTGCCACTTCCTAGTTAGAAACGATGCAGTTGGATATAATCTTAACGTTTCTCTAATGATTCCCGAGAGATATGGAATTTTTGCCAGGGTTTCTAGCGTCAGTGTTTCTTCCCTTTTCTAAGACTGATAAAATCTCTTTTCTTGCCTTTTCTGCAACATCTGGATTCCTCCCCAGAAGAATAAAAGGCCCAACATGCAGTATGAGATGATCTGATATACTATATATATATATATATATATATATATATGGTATTGATTTACTGGTTGGGGGTGGGTGTTGTATATATTTTGTTGTTTATATTATATTATATAAGTAGTTGGTTAGCGAGTATAGTATGATAGTTATGGTAGTATGTTGATTGGTTAGTTATGGCTATGATTGATGTGTTATTGTTTGTGTAGTGATTGTTATTATTTATGTATAGTTATTTGTGTAAGTGGGTTGTGTAGTAGTGTGTATTATATGTATGTGTGTTAATATAAAGTGTATGAGTTTAACCAATGAGTGCGTGGTGGTGATATTCAGTTGTTGTTTTGGTTTTTTTGGGGTTGGTGACCTGGTGTTGTTGTGCTGCTTAGTTGATCTAAAATTGTTTCCCAAGGAACCTTTTTGTATAATGACGGCATTTTTTCAATATCTTAACAGCTACGGTATGTCTGCATAGGTTCGACCATCTTTTCGAGAACAGAGTACCTCTTGACATAATTATAACTCACCCAAATGTCCAGATCCTCTACTGTATTTAGGGGCTTCAACGTACACTATTCTGAGTGATTCTGCTCTTAATCATACGGAGTTAAATGGTTTAATATTTTTAACGATGGGCGACTTCACGAAACTTTTACGCTATTCTTAGAATAACTACTTTGATTTTGACACTGAATTTTGACACGAATTTCATTAACTAAACCCTCTCTCCCTCAATATCCAATTTTCGGTACTCGTTACACTCAAGAGTGCGAATCGGGCGAGTAAAATCTCTATTCAATTATTGCTGACCTAGACATCATTTTCCGGTGCGGTAGCCTCAACCTATTTTATTTAACTGTTTAAATCTCTGCATCTTCATATTTCCCTCCTAAATACGCCTTCCAATTTTCCTATCTCTCAGTGGCTCTACCGTCTCCCTGTTCATAAACATTCTTGGTCTCAGCATAAATAAATTTTTTCGAATCCTAATGTCACAATTGTTGCCAATAGGTAGAGCTCTGTTCTGGTTGATAAAATTCAGTTTTTTCGCTTAGTTATTAACTAAAGGGTTTTGCTCGCCCTTGTGTAGAGTATTTTTCATATATATGGTGGGATGGGGGATTTCTCTTATCTTTTGGATAGGGTCTAGTATAAGGATATAAAAATCCTCTCCTCTCCTGCGATGTGACGTTGGTACTCATTTCTATAGGTGTTACTACTGCAGGCGCTTAAGGGAGTTAGCATTTTGCATTCCACCACTGTTGTGATGGATTCTTACCACATGAGTGCTTTGTCTTCGGAAGAATTTTATATAGGGAAAAACGGAATTCTTCCTTTCCTTCTGTATTTTACCCTCAACATATCAAAGTTTGCGTCTACGCCTACCTTAGAGGTTTTAGTTAGGTCCAGCTTTTAGAGTCTTCATTCAATGCCTCATTAGTAGTTTGCTCGTATGGTAGCAAAAGTATTACAACCTCGATTCAGAACTGGCGCATTAGCCAGAATTTCTTTCCCGAATCAACAATGTATAGTCCATAAAGAGAAGAGTTACTTACTAATTGTTTTGTGGAAAAAATAGTAAGTTAAAAAGAGAACAGCTGTGAGAGTGAAGACCGTAAGGAAAATATGGGGAATACAGACTACTTTCTGCGCATTGCACGATAGTGTAAAGAAAGAGGAATCAGGCCAGGAGTTTAGTTTAGTCATGCAGCAGAAATTCTGTTCCATGCAGACTATGTGAATTTGTGCGTAAAGTACATAACAAGCCGATCACCTCCAGTGACTCAGTTGAACGTCTATTCTCCATTGGAAGCTACGCTCTTAAGCACAAAGCATGTTGATTGAGTGAAGTTCATTCGAGATGTTAAGGTGTTTTAATTGAAATTACTTTTTAAATTTGTGAGTGCAAGATAATAAGTTGTTATATTTTGAAAGACAAATGTCCTAAATTCCTTAATATCCAAAATGTTTAATGTTACGCGAATTTTGTGAACTTCAAGTTTGATGTAAGCAATTTATTTAAACGAAATTATTACTAATGTTGTTAAAACCAAGATTTCGGTACATTTATAAAAAAAAAAAAAAAAATTTACCGCTACTACAGGTACCAT
>JABUQX010051097.1:32500-35000 GCA_015478945.1 Trachelipus rathkii
ATTCCTGCTACGAGCTGTAACTGAATAAAATACACATATCTGGTTTTCAGTTGGTCATAAAATATTTAAAGAGCCAGAGTTATATCTTTTACAGAATTACTTATGATTAAATTTAAATGATGAGCTGCACATGAATGTATTTCTGCATTTGAACAATTTTCTATATACGAGCCTGAAGTCCTGAATATTTCCCTCGCATATTTCCTCCTCCATCATTGCCTTGACCTCTGCATTTTTCTAAATTTAATGTTTTTGTTATCTAATAACCTTAATTATTTGTTTTTTCAAAAGTTTTCGAAACTGTTTCTCTGTTAATGTTATAAAAACCGCAAAAATTTTTCTTCAAGGGAGTGCAACCTATTTCTTAAGGGCAGCGCCCCAATTTTCACTGCCCCCTAAAATGGACATAAAATTCGGAATTTTCAGCCGGTTTTGACCTTATAAACACCAAATTGTAGTTTTTTCCCCTCTAAAACGTTGTTTTCGGGCGTTTTCCTGTGACTGTAGTCATTCTTTCAAATTTTCAATATTTTTCAAAACAAATGTTTTTGACATTGTTCGTATCTAACTTCCATAATTTTTGTCGAAAATGACTTCAAAACTAGAATTATGCATAAAATAGGTTCCATTACCTACAATGAGTCAAAGAGAATTTTTCGATTTTTGAGTTTTGTGCTCAGCGTTTTGTCCAATTTCCAAACCAACTTTTTTTGTATTTGTCATTAAAAATTGCTAAATTTTTTTTTCCTGTTCGGGCGAAGTGGATAAAATTTTCAGAGCATATGTAGTCGGGAGAGAGGCACATTTTTAACAGATAATTTCTTTGTATATGCAATAGTTTTGGGATTTGTTCTTGGAACAAAATTTTGAAAAAAAATGTTTTGAAAATTTAAAAATAAATTTTTTGGAGTATACAAAAAATTATCGAAGTAAAAAAATAGATGCATCTCGCCGACTATACAAGCCCTAAAAATTGATGTTGATCGGATGAGTAGAAAAAAAAAATATATCAAATATTTCCCTTTTCCAAAATTCAAAAGTTTGAATAAATGAATATTGAGATCCTTTTTTTATACTTGTCCGATCAACATCAAATTTTCAGGGCTTATGCGGGCTGAGATGCAGTCTTTTTTACTTATATATATATATATATAAATATATATATATATAATAATTTATTATTAATATAATATATATATATATATATATATAAATATATATATATATATATATATATATAAGTATAGATCATGTTGTTAGTCACTCATGCCGTTGTTCAATATTTAATGTATTATTTCGTTTGTTTGCTCTTTGCAATTATGGGCCCCTTTACCTACGTGGGCCCGCCCCGCACACGCGGGGTCCTGCGGGGGCCGTTAGTTTACGCCCCTGCTCCAATCCCTAGAATAGTCCTAATAGTTTGAGACCGAGTTACATTACTTACTGTGAGTGTTTTTTGATGATTAATGCGTGTAATATATATATATATTATATATATATATATATGATATATAGTATATATATATACAGTTATATATATATATATATATATATATTATATATATATATATAATATAGTATATATATATATATATATAATATAATATCTATATTATATAATATATATTATATATATAATATATATATATATATAAATATGGTAAGGTTACTTTTCTTACCTATCGTATGATTGTTAATTTTACTGTATATCGATTATATATCGATAAAGAATTTATAAAAAACATTTTTATTTTAATGTGAATAGAAGTAAAATTTAAAAGAAATAAAAAACACCAAAAAATGAGCGAAAAGTAGCTTCACTTGTTTTACAAAAAAATTAAACTATAAATTTTATTTTTACTCTTAAATTATTAGTATTTAGCAGAAATGAATGTAAGTGACATATACGAAATTTGTTTAAGTGACTGCGGTCACTTTTAAGTTTTTTTGCAATATTTTCAATTAATTGTGACGAATAAGAAATGGAAAACGCATGCAATATTGAATGTGACATTAATTAAGAGAAAAGGCGAAAAGTTCTTTTTTTTCCTTGTTCACTGTACACGTGATTGGACCTGTTATGTTTTACGAATCTTTTAGTTTTTGCTTTTTTTTTTTTTTGCTTTTTTTTTTTATATATAATATTTCTTTTAAGAGAATTTGCGATTTTAAAATTTAAGGGGTGACGGCACATAATTCAAAAAATATATAGGACCAGTTAAACGTTTTACGACTCCGTCAGTTTTAAATTTTTTTTTTTTAACTTAAAGGAATACCGCAAGGGTAAAACCGCAAAGAGTGGCAGGAGTCGGGGGTACCGTGCTCGCCCTTCCGGGGAACGTATCGATGAGCAGGTAGGACTCTTCCCCCCCCTCCGGGGGGGTCTCCGGAACCCCCGCTTTTTTTGGTTATTTGGGTGTCGCGGGGGTTCCTCCGCCCCTCCCCTACCGGGGAAGGAAAACGTCCCCCCTCTGTTCCCCGTCGGGCTGGCTCGAGCCCC
>JABUQX010051098.1:5000-30582 GCA_015478945.1 Trachelipus rathkii
TTTGGTATTTAACATCTTTCTCTGACTCTTCACGTTTATTGATCTGTATGACATAATTTTCTGTTCTTTCTTAGATGTTCTTCATATCTCCTATAGGTAGCTCTTACATTTGTCAGACATGTTTTGATGATAAGGAACTTTGAATGAATACTTTCATAGAGATCTATACAATGAATTATATTTTCTTTTTTCTGTTGAAGATGTTCTTCATATCTCTATGGGCAGCTCTTACATTGTCAACATTTTGGAGTAATAGGAACTATTATGAATACTTCATAAATCTCAAGACATATAGCAATTGTGCACTGTCTTCTTGAGAAATCAGACCACTATGTTCTTTCAGATATCTCTACTAAAATTGCTTGTTTTACAGAAAACACCTGCCTTCCACTTCGCATTATCACATGCGGAAGAATATCAGTCCTTAATTTAAAAATTTAGCCACAATTCCGCATAACAAATTGATTCATCAGGTACTATAGAGAAAAAGAACATTTCATCAAGTCTCTTAGAGGACAGTCATGCATCCAAAAATATTATTGAATTTAATTCAAGGGTTATTTAGAACATGGCTTGCACTGCAAAGTAGCAGTGTATTGTCGCATCTGCTTTATCAGCAAAGAATCTGTGATTCAGTATTGCGCTGTACAACGCCCTCTAGCAAATAAACAAATCTTTGTTTCCCTTGTTCTGGCTGATGAGAAATTATACTAGGATCCAATGCATGAGAGCCCTTGAGACCAGGCTTGTACTGTCAGAGACGCTTTCTAATCTTTCTTCATGTTCTGATTCGACAGTCTGGCATTCAAGCTGTTGAATTTAGGAGTATTACTTTCATTCGAGTATGACTTCTATGAGAAGTTTTTATTTGTTTGAAATCCAGATTAATACCTTTTACATCACGCAAATTGTCTTTGTCATGTAAATTCTAATACAAAAAGCTTAGTTGTTGTAGCAAGGCATTTTACTGGACTTAAGAAATCTTTCCATTAATATTCTAGTACGAACATTGTTAAATCTGTGAACAGGAATGGACCAAGTGGGTCTGACGTTTGGAACTTTCGTAAAAATGATTCACATTCTAAGGAAGCAATTTTAAAAAAAAAGACCAGTTGCATTATTAGAAAAGCATCTTTGGCTTTGAAACAGAAACATTTTGTAAAGGTCTTGTGTGAGAGATTTTCGGCTGTCAACTGCACAAAAATCACAAAATCACTTCGTTCAAACTAAAAAAACAAGAAAAAAAGTAAAATCCCTAAAAAGAACAAGATTAAACAGATCAAGTCATAAGTCATACAGTCAAAAAAACACATCCATGATACCAATCACCTCAATCGGAGTATGAACCTTGGAAACAACCTTCTACCGACAGCAAATAGGAAGAATAGTAGGTAATAGTGATAACTGAAAAACTAGCTAAAAGAACAGGATGAAGTAGATTTATGGATGTCTGTTCCATCGCCCACCTTTCATTCACTTACTCAAATACATACTCACATTCCAACAATTTAATACAGTTAAGGAAAAAAATATATACAAAAATATGTAACTTGATCCATGGATCATTCTTCATATGTTTTTTGAAATTTTAAAAACTTTCCCGGACTTTTTTCGGAATTTTCCTGAACTTTCAGGCATAAATATTAAAACGCTTTCCCCTGACCTTCCCCTGACTAATTTTTACCTGACTTTCCAGTAATTGTGTGAAACCCTGACAACAGAAATACTACTAAAACTAGTAGTGAGCATTTCTTATCGAAGCATAAGCACAAATGACATGACAAAAACGAAAACTACGCGCTAAATTAATAAAAAGAGCAAGAAAAATACTCAAAATTCATTCTAGCGCAAACGCTTCGATATTAATACAATTATGTTAAAGGATATAGAACTAAAAAAATTAGTCCCATGAAATATTAGTGGACTGCTACTTCTATTTATCGCAAGCCCACTAGAAACATTTACTCTGGAACTAGATTTTCTGTATTTCTAATCTCCTGTTAATCATAAATTGTAGGCGTCTAAAGGTCCCGCTACACAAGCTTTGTTATTGTTCTGATTGAAGTTTTTCATGAAGAAATCCCCTTTCTCTGAAAATTTTCTAGGTTTAGCCTTTATCCCTCTAACGTTTTTGATAAACTTGTTTGCACGTTTCTCGATAACATTTATCGCCCTAAAACTACTGCATATGATGTTCCTAAACTTCCTGTTTATGCTCGGCTTCCCTGCATTGGACCCCTTTCCAATGATCTTCACTTTCAGATTAGAAACATCTTTAACAAAAACTTTCCCCAATGCAAGTTTCTTATTTATATCTTTTATTAACAACAACTCAATTGGCAATTTCTTTAAGATTAAAGAAGCATCCCCATTGAACTGAAGGGTCAACATCGTTACAAAATATAAATGTGCAACTGTAACTCGACTATGAGGTCAACCTTTCCTACAACTAAAAATGCGAGCCTCAAACGCATGGGCATTTCCTTTTGAACTAATTCCCCATCCCTCAACCAGAGAATTTAGCTATCAGAGATCACTCCGACCTCAATAGGCACCCTATATCTCTTCAAAAAATTCTCCATTCTTCAAAATGCTTCTACAGATAAAGAACTTGAAAATTTGGAATATTTTTATATAAAAAAACACTTAAACCTACACTTAATATCCATAAGACTTCTTTGGCACTCCTGATTGCCTGTACTAATTGCCTGAATTTCGTGCAAAAACGAACACAATTTCTTGGAGGTTTACTTTTATTTTGCAAACAATTGAAATCAGCTGTTGGGATGGAGCTCGTCGATTTCGAAAAAGAATAAAAACTAATAACAAATGTTTATATATACAAAAAAAATTATTCGACTATTGTGATGGAGTTTATCGATTTGGAAGAAATTAATTTAAAGCTGATTTTATTGTAATTAAAATATCGACAATTCCAAACGGCCTACCACCTGTTCATTTTTTTGGTTACACATTTCGTAAAGAAACGTGCTAAATTCGCCGCAATACACAGAACAATAGCACCTTATAGAATTTAAGGAAATTCCTTTTGCGTTGTACAGCAATTGTTACGCATTTTGCGGTTTAACAAAAACGAAAGCCAAACTCGAGCATTTCTTACGTTTCGTAGCACAATAAAAACGGAAAACGCCCATATAGTAACATACCGTAGTCAGATAGAGTAGAGAAACTATCAGCAAATTCGCGGAATTATATTATATATAGACGTATATATTAATATAATATATATTATAATATGATATATATATATATATAAATATATATAAATATAATATATATATATATATAATATATATTAATTATATATATATATATAATATATATATATATTTATATATATATATATATAATATATATATATATATATATTATATATATATAATATATATAATCATATATATATATAATATATATATAGTATATATATATACCCAATATATATATATTATATATATAATTTATAATATATATATATATATATATATATATATATATATATACCCCTACGGATACCTCACCTATATATTAATATATATATTATATTAATATAATAATTATATATATATAAGTATATATATATATTATAGTATATATATTATATATATATTAAATGCAAAATTTAAAAAGAAGAAATATGAAACTTTACATTTCTTGAAGAGACTGGGTGAAGCTACCTTCTTCGAAACTTTCGTCGAGATCATGAAGAAATTTTTTTAAAGTTCTTTGTCCTGATAGCCAATGTGCTGAAAACGTCCCTAGATCCAAATCACCTCCAGCTGACATGTTTGTTGCAAAATAGCTCAAACCCTTATTTTCAAAAACTACCAACACCACACCCTTCAGCAATGCGGACATGGTACGATATATATATACAAAATATATATATATATAATTATATATATTACATATATTAATATATAATATATAATAATATATATAATATATAAATATATAATATATATATATGATATCGAACTACCAATTAAAGACGCAAAATGTCGTGTACGGCTTATAAGATCGGCAAATTTGCGATACCGATAACCGGATACCGATACTACTACTCACAAAATTCCGATACCGATAACCGATACCTCAAATATCGACCGACTACCACCAGACACCGATACCAATACCATTGGTATCGGTTGAATCCTGAACATTAACATAGCCATGATCTAAAATGCTATGTAAACAAACAAAAAAAAAGCTTAAATATTGCCTTTTAAGTAAAAGGAGAAAAGGGAAAAAATACACAAAATAAATATCCACTGGTGTTTATTTTAAAAGTATTGGTTTTGAGTTTACCAAGCCTGTCTATATATATATACTATATATTATATATACACATGCTATAAAAATAATCTTACCCATGTATAAATATAAGAATATTTTATAGGTATATATATATATATATATATTATATATATAAAATATATATATAATATATACGGTATATAAATATATATATATTATATATATATATATTAATATTTATATAGTATAATATATATATATATATATATATATATATATATACCGTATATATATACTATATATATATATAAATATATATATATATATATATAATTTATGGTTTTTCTAATATATAATATATATATATAACTATATATATATATATATATATGGTAGCTGTGTTTGGGTCCCGCTACTTCTTATTTATACCCTAGAAATGCTCATTCGTGCCTCGGATTCCCGGCGCATGTTTGAGCACCCTATCCCCATTTATGGGGAAGCAAGGGACAGGTGATAGATGAATGGAACCAGAATGTAACGACGCCACTTCATATACGGATACATTGACGAAAAATAAGAGCATATTACTTAATATACATATGTTCGTTAACGTTTCGTTACGGAGATATACAGCTCGCACCAGCCAACTGTTTAGTTCAATATTGCAATACCGGCAAACTAACGTTCGAGACGCGAGATACGGAGGTGATGTGCGGGTCACGTGTGGGCTCAGGAAAATCCTTATGTAATCAGGTAGCACCATTACCAGCACGAATTTAAAGGTAATGTGTGGCTGGGATTACTGGGTCACAATCTCCTCAGCCCCTATTTTCTACCTTATCGCCTGAAACGGCCAGAACTACTTCAAATTCCATCCTAAATGGGTTAGGAGTTCCCTCTTCGAGGATGTACCTGTGTCAAATCTACGTCACATACGGTTTCAGTTGTATGGCTGCCCAGCTCATTTTGCCAGACACACGCACCTTGCTTAATATAACTACCCTTAACGATTGGTAGGTCGGGGATGCACTGTTTCCTGGCCACCACGTTAGTAGGGCCTAACACTGTGTTACTTCCTTGCCTGGCTTCCTTTGGGTTTCCTCCTTCTCTTTTCTTACTTATGTCTAGTTTTCTCTCATATCGCTCATATATCGGCTGTTTGACCGGACCTCTTCTTCCTTTCCTATTAATTCTGGTGTTCCTCAGGCTTCTGTCTTATTTCCCACTTTATTCTTACTTTTCATTAATGATCTCCCGATTCTATTCTCGCTGATCTGGACAGAATTTCCGGGTGGGGTCGTCTCAACCTTGTGAAATTTAATTCTTTTAAAAAACCCAACTTCTACAAATCTCCCTCTCTAAAACACCTTCTAACTTTCCTATCTCTTTCGACGTTTCTCTCGTCTCTCCTGTTGACAATTTAAACATCCTTGGCGTTAACATAAAAACAAAAAATGTCGTGGAAACCTCACATCACAACGTGCTAGGGCGCCTCAAAAAACTGGGAGTTCTGTTTAACTGCGAGACTTTTTTTCCTCTTCTCAGTTACTCCAACTATACAAGGCTTCATCCGCCCTTGTTATGGAGTACTGCTCTGCATATTCTGGGGGGGGGGGTCTCTGGTCTCACCCGGCTTTTGGACAGGGTCGAGTCAAAAAGCCAAAAGGACTTATAAACTGTTCCGTACTTTCCACTTCTCTTGACCTCTATCTTTGCGGCGCGACGTTGGTGCTATCTCTTTTTTATAGGTACCGCAGCGGCAGGTGCTCGAGGGAACTTGTCACTCGCGTACCACCACCTTTACGACGCCCTGTAACACTAGGGGTGCTGTGTCTGCGCAAATGAGTTTATGGCTGGATATTGCAAACTCCAGGCTAGTTCGCCCGCGGTTTGCTTCCTCTCCGCCACCTCGCCCGTTTCTGTGGAATTCTCTTCATCTTCTGTGTTTCTCTGAATTTAATCTCCCTCACTTCACAGCAGCGTCTGCGTAATTGCGTTCAAGTGTACTTTCTGAGGCGATGCAACACCCTTCCCCATTGAAGAGGGCCGCCCGTGGGTGGTGGTGACAACTGTTAAAAAAAAAAAAAAAAGTCAAAGGTGTCTTATAAGCCACCCCAGTCAACGATGTTCGGGAAACTGCGGAAGAATCAAGGCAATTGTGTGCAGACATAGCAGCAGATAGGAATGCTGGTCGAGCGACAATGTCCGTTTACGGAGTGCCCGTGCTGGCATTCAGGGATGTTGGGGTGCTCACTGTGAACACCTATGAAACCTGTATCTGTTGATTAGTATCCTGAGTAAGATAGGCAGTTCGTTTGTTTATGGAGGAAATCCTGTGTCACACACTTATTCCCATCCCCTTAGTTGGGCTTCCATTTCGCTAATAAACTGTAACGAAGCAGGCATTACATCGAATGTAATGGAAAAAAAATATAAGCTCAAGCAGTGCGCGTCGGGTGAATTGAACGAGTCACTCCTAAGTTGTAAAATTACGAATTGACCTAAAGGGTTCATTATTTACATGAAAGTAACTGCGATGCTCACCGGATGCTAACTGCAGCGATTACGGTTTAATCCATGGCTGGTCTTCAGGGACCAACCGTGACATACCAATTGATTCCATCAAACAATTCAATTCGTACACCGCTGAAAGAAAATTTATTAAGGTTGCATAATATAATAAATATAATATGAAATTTTTTAGTCCTAAACTTGAAATTGCATATTAAATTTATTCACAAGTGACTAATGAATGAAATTATATTGTATTATTGAATATTAAGTTATTATCATTGATAATCAAAATTAACAGAGATTCTGGATATTGTTAATAACCTCTAGCAGAGAACGTCTAATGAACAAGTTGGTTATCAATGTTTGTTATACAATAAGGCGAGGTATTTTGCAAATTTGAAAAACGAGTATCTACAATTTATGCAGTTAAATAAATATGAAATATAATATGTTTATATTGACCTGGAATATATATCCAGAATTTTAACACGAGTTTGGAACAATTTGCGAATTCAGATCTAAATGGATATCCCTAGGTATCAATATCAGATGTCAAGTTTGTTAAATTAAACTTTACTTTCATTTCATAATTATTGAAAATTTGTTATACTTAAATTGTTATGATGGTATCCCCACTATTCTATAAATTAGGTTATGTAGAGCGGGCTGAAAAATGCAGTTTACAACACACGGATGAATTTAGCAAGTTCTAAGATGAGATGCTGAAGTTTAATCTGCAAGTTTTTAAGTGGGTCACAGCCCAAAACTAAAAGTAGCTCTAGTTGCAAAGCCCAGAAATAAAAGTGAAGTAGAAATTGCAGCCCAGAATTGGAAGCCTGTGAAATCAGAAATTTCAGTTTATTCATTTTACTTATATTTCTTTACTGTTAATTTATTATTAATTTCTATATTTAATATTTTATACCTACCCTAGTCTATTTATCTAAACTTTTCCGAGAGGGCTTATCATGGCTGTCATATGGAGGTGTGGGCAATCTAAAGGACTATAGGTTTCTTTAAGGTATTTTACGTTTTAACTTTTAATGATTTTTAACATTCTATATCTTGCCTACATATCCTTACCAGGGTTTGACATACCTTGAAGCTTTTACAAAAAATCTTTCCAAATCTTTCAATATTGTGAAAACGAGTTCAATAGCCAAGTAAATAATTATCTGAACAAGGGAATCTGTATTTTATTTTTACCTTATTAGCTTATCATATATATTTCAGTGATATCAATCTACTCTCTGTAAAATAAGATATTTCAATATTGTGCATTGGTAACAGCCACATATAAATGGATAACATAATGGAACCACATAAGCATATGTATATACTATATATATATATCTATAAATATATATACATAGGCTAATGCAACATTGAAAATTATTATGACTCACCACAATATAATACCTTTATTTTCCTATTACGAATAATAAGGACCTATAAATATTTCAAATAAGAGATAATAACACTACAAATTTGCATATTACTGCAAAGGGAGTTGGAAAGTAGAAACCCCTTTACGCTGAGCATACATGTATAGAGTATTATGCTCCTATTTTCCATCAATGTACCCGTATTTGAAGTGGCATTTAGACATTCTGACCTATAATATATATATATATATCATATATATAATTATATATATATTTATATATATATATATATTATAATATATATATAATATATATATATAATATATATATATTATATTATATTATATTATATTATATATAATATATATATATATATATATATATATATATAATAATATATATTAATATATATATATATATATATATAATATATATATATATAATATATATATATTATATATATATAATATATAATATATATATATATAATATATAAATAATATATATTATATAATATAATATATAATAATATAATATATAGATATATATATATATATATATATATATATATAAAGCATTTGTGTTTTAAATTAAGGTTTTGGCTTTTTTAACATACTTTACAAGGCCTAATTTTAATAATCACCATTAAGTGTGTGTTTTATGGTGTTTTCTCATTTTTATAAATGATAAAAATCCCTAAAATGTAAATTGGAAACTAGCCTATATCCTATTTTTCCTCCAGTCAAGGAATTAACTTTATTTCTCTTTGCCCATATTTATCCTCATTTGTTCTAACGGTCCTGCAACAAGTGTTTTTGGTAATTCGTAGCATGCAATCTAAGCTTAATTCATATAAATTATAAGTTTATGTGCAAACAATATGAATAATTATTTAAATGCTTTTTTTTTTTTTTAATGGTTTGATTTATAGATTATATCCAAAAGAAATATAATTAATTGTTCCTATTATGAATTAATAATATAACCAGTTTACAATAGAAATAATTAATCACCAGATTTAAATCCTCTCAACCCTGACTAAAACTCAAATATTTTGTTATTTAGTCAGACTGTTCTCTTACTCTCCATCATATGGTCTTTCTTCAACAACAGTTATAGTCTTCAGACTCTCGAAACTTGTACTTCTTATATTTAATGTCATCCTGAAATTGTGCAAAATTATGTTAACCACTCTTAAATACAATAACATTTTCTTCCCTCTCAACCCACTTTCTTCAGGCAATTTGGCCCCTTGAAGTGCCTCTTGCACTTCCTATTTCCTTTACCTCTTCTTTGAGAGCAGTGAAAATTGTCTCGTATTACATTATAAGGCCAGAGTGCATTTCACGAGTCAAAGAGAAGCATTTCATAAAGGGAATGAAATTCAGAGTTTACATGGTATAACATATACATAAAATTACCATTAAGGTCACCCTCACGATTATTGATGCACTTGCGTGTAAAGACCATTTCTTGTTCTTCAAAAGAGGATACTATCTAAATGGGATAAATGTTATTGTAAGGAAATAATTAATCTGCATGAATGTAAATTTTTTAATTAATTTTCATTGTACAATTTTCAGACAGCTGAGCAATTAGTGGTTTGCTTAACGATTTGTTTGGACAGATTGAATGAACTTGTGGTTACAAAATGGATGTGAAAAAATTTCAAACATTAGTGTGAGTTGTCATTATGCGTAAGTGGGTGCCTGAGCTCGAAAGATCATGCAGAATGTTGATTAATGGGCTGGCGAATGAAATTAAAAGCTATCAAACAATTGACTGCAGACACCCATGAAGATTGTTAATATCGAAGTCGGCTTCACACAGGAAAGGTAAGGAAGTAGAAGTATCTCATTTGAGACCTTTTTTTGTTCGCAACTGATTAGCATTATCAGTTTGCAATGGTTGAGAAGTCATACATCTGTTTAAAGAGTAAAGTCATGGTTTTGTAAAAGGCCGACTAAATATTTGTTATAAAATTTTAGCTGCTCACAAAGAATATTTTTAATATAATTAATATATAGGTTTTTTTTATTATCAGAAGCTTTTTCTATTATTTCTTTTCAATCTTTTCAAATCAATTTTCATTAAAGTTCTTTTATATTTCCCGAATACTAGTTTTCAATTAACCAATATAACATTAGTATGTAATTAGCTTGTGGTAGACTGATGAATTTAACTTAGTATTATTGATTTGGTGTAATGGAAGGAAAGAGGTTGCATGATTTGATTGAGAGATTGATAGAGAAATAAAGCAATATTAAATTAATTGAACCAACAGAGATGTTCTTTAACTAGCTATTTACCAGGTTTAAATTAGGGCTGAAATTTTAAATTTAAATAAAATAAGGATTTAAAGAAGATTTGGATGGATTGTGGATGAGGTAGACAGTTTCAAAAGTTGGGAAACCGTAAACAAAACTGATTGGAAAAATCACTAACAATATTTGGATATACTACTTAAATCATTTGTTTCCTAAGTAATTGAACCTATACTGTCATAGATTACAGAAGCTACTATGATCATGTATATTCTGTGTAATGCAGTGTAAATAATATTATTTAGACCTAAATACAGCAAGGAAGGAACCACCAAAGATATTTATAAAGGAGCAGTTTATTTGAAAGAAATTATGTTTGAAGATGTAAAAAATTTAACTTCGGGAATATCACTTCTTCTATTCAAATGGAACTAGCTTGAGGATTTCAAATAAAAGAAATCTGGAACCACACCACCAGTGTAAATGAAGAAAAAAAGAATACTATCGTTTGGTCTACATGAAAGGATGCATGATAGTCGCTTGGTTTTAAACGGACAAATGTATAGTGTGAGTGTGCCTGAATCGACGGGTAGGAGACCCAGAAATAAAATAGTTGATTAAGTCAGTAAAAGGATGTCGAAAGGAGAAAAAAGGTGCATAATAGAGTGAATATGGGGTTTTGTGAGGGGTATTGGTTGTGCCCCACTCTGGGCCAAGGGATGAAAAAATCATAGTGAGGTAGTCGCTGGCCCATAACCCTAGGGCGGATTTTTCTGATGCGACGAGTTCTTCACTAAAAGGTAAAAGGGGACGGTAAGGCTGGCTTGCTTTTCGACTGGATATACTTCTTCTACTAACTATTTTCAATTTCCAAGGCATGTTACTTTACCTTACATCCATCTTGGGAGAAAGGTGTGCTGATGATATATATATTATATAATATATATATATATTTATATATATATATATATATATATATATATATATATATATAATATATATATATATATATTATATATATATATATATAATATATTAATTATATATAATTATATATATATAATATATATATAATTATTAAAATATTATATAATAATATAGTTGGTGTGCTGTGACGTATGGTCCTCTGAGGGAAACGTTGGAAGATAGTACGATTTTTTGGGATAGACTGAATGATGTTCTGGACTGGGGTGAATAGAGAGCTTCAGATTGATAGTTTTTGGGGACCTGAATGTTGGATAGGTAATCAAAAAGGGATGGTATAATTACAAGGTGGGTTTGGGTGCGGAGAAAATAAGAAGGTAGAATGGTAGATGAGGTGATGATTTTCTGTGAAGGAGAGTATTGGTGCAATAATACTTTCTTTTAAACACAAGAGAATTCACAAAGCATGTTAGAGTTGTGTAGGTAGAGATTGTAATCGAAAGTGAAAAGTAGTTGATTTAGTGTGTGAAGAAGGAGAATGTTGATAGTATTGGTCTGACTGTTAAATCAGTTAGGGTTTTAGGAATGGGAGTATCGGATCAATTATGTTTTTCTATAATAATAAAGTTAGTGGGCCTTTGGATGGAGAGGAACGGTGAATACGAAAGAAGTAGCGTAAAATTAATGAGTGAGAAGTTTATGAGCAAGACAATAAGATAATATGTAAACGCTCGGCTATAAAGCGTGAATGTGAACAAGTTTGATACTCGAACAAATCTGGGGGCAAATGAAAGAAGCTAATCTGTTAGTAGTGCAATAGGAAGTTATGTGGAGTGCTAAATGTAGGAACTAAGTAAGTTATACAGTGAATGGTGAATGAAGGGTGAGAAAGCGGTAAAGTAAAGAAGTTAAGCGTGGTTTAATGTAACTAAAAGTAAATACAGGTACACATAAAAAAAGATGCTTGAATAAGGAAGGAAAAAAGAAATACTACAAGGTGTATACGTAGGATACTAAAAACAAGAGGTAAATGAAACAGTTTGGAAGGAGAAAATGGGGACTTACAAGGGAATAGGAAGCCTCTTCTGGAGTAGGAAAGCGCGAAAGGTCTTAAGAAGTGAGAATAAGGAATCTGCTTTAGAATAATGAATAGAGGATGGTGCTTTTTAACTGATGAAATGGGTGTGAGAAGAGTGTGGAAAGAACAACTTCGAAAATCTGCATCAATATTACACGTAATGAAGAGTGATAGTGAATGTGTGTGGTTTGATGGTGCAAGAAGGAATAGGTATTTTGGGGATCAGATCATTAGAAAGGAGAGGTAATAGGTAGAGTACAAAAGTTGAAGAATGGTAATATATATAGATGAAATTACTGGTGAAATATCAAGAACGGAGGCGAATGGTGATTGATTGATTGAATGTTGATGTTCCTTCTCGCTCTATAGAGGGTGTAAAGTCCAAGGGATTGGGGGAGAGCGGTAATAGTTCCCTATATATTTAGGGTAAGGGAGAAAATGGGAACTGTATAAATTATAGGGAAAAGTGTATTGAGTTTGTAATGAAAGGTATATGCTGATATTTTGCTCGAAAGAGTGCGTCGAGTGTACTGAAGGACTGATCGGTGAGAAAGCAAGTGCGTTAGGGAGTGGTAGAGGACGTGTAGATCAAATTTTAGCATTGAAACAAATGATTGGGAAAATGAGGAAAGAAGAATAACTTGTATTTAGGTTATGGATTGCCAACAACGTATGATAGAGTATAGGGAATGTTTAGTGTGCATGTTACGTGAAATATTGGTGTTGGTGGTAGGTCTCTGAATGGAATCAATATGTATGTATGGACGATAGTGAAGCGTGTTAAGAATAAATGAATCAATGGTGATTGGTTAAGGAATTCAATAGCGGAGTAAGATCAGGGTGTGTAAATGTCCCTTGGTTATTACAATTGAATATGGATGGGGGCTATGATAGAATTAGAGGTGGGATGGCAGGAATGCGTTAGAATGGTGGAAGAATGAGATGAGTGGAGGGTCCTACCTATTATATGACGGATGATTTGGTTCTGTGGCGAATCTGAAGAGAGTTTGAGAGGATGGGTAGAGAGATTGGTCAGGTGTGTAAAAGGAAGGGTCCGGCTTGAATAGTAAATCGTGGATAAGATTAAGTGTTATGTTGTGAGTGAAGCGAACACTCCTCACAGTTTGGAAGTTATGTTGTGGTGAGCAGCCTGGAACAAGTCCGAGTTTAAAATATTTTAGGGTATATATTTGGAATGAGAGGGAACGACGATGCAGAGTGTAGAGGAAAGTTGTGAATGGTAAGAAAGGTTGCTGGTGCAATTAATCGTTGTGAATGTAAAGGGACTAATCTTGATTCATGGGTCCCTTACATTGAGGGTATGCTTGTACCTGTGTTATTGTCAATTATATTGAAACTATGGTCGTGAATAAGAAGTATAGATCTAAAGTTCAACTTGTTCAGATAATCTTATGGGGTTGTAGGTGTGAGAAGAATTGATAAAATGAAGGAATGAACGTATTAACGAGTGTGTGGTGTGAAGAAGGGGTAATTGAGAGAATAAATGAAAGTATGTGAGATTGTTGTCATATGGAAAGGATAATGATAGTCGGGTTGGTTAAATGCGATGTATAAGTGCTAGTGTGTTGGAACCGACCACTTGAGACCGAAGAAAATGGATTTGATCAGTAAAACGAAGCTTTGAAGCAGAGAAATGTGATTTTGGTAACAAGGCGGGAAAAAGCGTGTATAACAGGAGTGAATGCGGGGTTTTGTGGAGGGGTATGGTTGTGCCCACCTGGGCCATAGGGAATGAACCCTATACCTTGACGATCTATCCATAATTGAGTGCCATCGCTGTCCATGAAGCTTTAGAGGGTGTGGATTTTCTGACTGCGATGAGTTCTCACAAAAAGGTACTGAGGGGGCGGTAAGGCTGGGCTTTCTTTTCGATCTTTGTCATGTATCTCTCTACTGCTTTTCTTTCCGATGCTACGTCACGCACACCTTACTCCCATTCTTGGAAAATAGAAGGAAGATAAATAAAGAATATATATACTAATATAATATATATATATATATAATATATAATATATATATATATAGATAAATATATAATATATATATATATATATATAATATATATATATATAATATAAATAGTATATTATATATATATATAATAATAATATATTATATATATATATATATATAATATAATATATAAGATATATACTTAATATATATATAATATAATATTATATATTAAATTAAAATAAATAAATAAAAAATATATATATATTATATATATATTATATATATAATATATATAATATAATACATATATATATATATATATATTATAATATTATATATATCATTATATAAATATATTATAAATAATATAATATATATAGTATATATATTATATTATATTAATATATATATTCCAAGTTTAATTTTTCTAAACCTTATTAATTTTTATAAGTAGAAAAATTTTCACGTAGCATTTTTGTGACCAGTAGTTATAACGTGGCGCACAGATATTGGTCAGAATCTAAACGATTAATTACATACTTAACACCGTGACTTTTACCTAAATATATTTAAAAAAAGAAAAGAATAAATTCATTATCTGTCTTAAAAAGCATGTTTTTATTATTAAGGGTAAGGCTTTTTAGGGTCACAAATGCAACCGCTTGGTTTGTATCTTGTGAATTAATAACATAATGATTGACTTACTGTAATTGTTAAAACCACCTTGTCTAGAATATTCGACCATAGATTTAGATGTATTGCGCATTTTATTCATTCCTAACGCGGATTATTGTACAGTTGAGACTAGTTAAACGTTTATTTTTCATACATTTTAATATTTCTTATTTCTATTAATATGCCTTTTGTGGCATTGTAGGAACTACTCCTTCAATTGATTTTGTCACTAAAACGTTAGTTTGCAAATCAACTATGGCAGTCTACACAGGAAACTCAGTCAGTCATATTACAGAATTACTTACCAATTTTCCCCCTTATTATTTTTTCAGTTGAAGATGGACCCGGTCATTCCAACCCTAGTTCTCAAGGACAGGTTAATAGTATTATTTTTTAAAGTAACAAAATTTTTTAATTGATCAATATTTATATTGTGCTTTTTATAGTTTGCAAATTTTTTTTTCTAATAAAGAATATTTCGTTATCTTAAATGTCTAAGACAATCTTGCCTAAATAGAAGGGTATATGCATGACATATTCTCTATGATTAAATAATTATTGCAATAGGAGCATGAACTAGATGTTTCAAACAATTTTGCCTATTAAAATCATATCAAAGTCATTGGTGTATGTTCGTGTGTGTGTGTTGGATTTTTTAATTAAAGATTTCGTCATGCTTCCTTACTCTGTCTTAACTCACTTATTTAACCTAGCAATTCTTTTAAAGAATTGTATCTCTTCAATCAATCTTTGGAGAATTTGTTCATAAATTTGGCCTAAATTTTTCTTACCCTCCTGAAGGTTTTTCAAAGCTTAACTCCCACATAATTTTTTGTCGTCATCACCGTTCTATCATCTCCCTCGTTACTAGAACTTTTGGGTGGGGTGGGTACGCAAGCGTGCACCGAAACCAAAATAGCTAAGAAAGAAGATCATGGCAGTGGGTCGAAGAAGAAAGCCCTCCCCCCCTCCACAACCTCCCCTTACACCTTTAATTGAGAGACCATTACAGCCAAAATATGCCCTGAGAACTCTTTTGTTTCAGACACTAACTGACTCAATTCACTTTTTCCTTGAGCTCCCAGCCCTTTGATTCCCATCATACTCACTCCTATACACCAACTTAACAACCGCGCTCTCATCCATCCATTTCCATACGACGAAACCAAACCATCTTAATACACTCATTATTCTCCCATTACGCTTTTCTTCACACACACAACAGCTCCCATAACTCGCTCCTTCCGCATTTTATCAACTCTTCTCGCTCCTAACAACACTCTAAGAATATAAATCTTAAGAGACCGCACATTAGATCTATACCTCTTATTCCACACCATTTTCACACCATACAATTAACACTGAAGAAGAACATACCCTCATTGCAAAACCTAGCGCACTCAAGACTTAGTCTCCTTACATTCACTAAAGATTAATTGCAGTCAAGTCATTCTTTTTACCGCTCAACAACTTTCCTACTACAACCGTATAAACCTTTTTCCTTTTATCCAAACCGATAGCTTCTATCAACCCTGGAAACTTTGTTCAGGAGGCATCCCCTGGTCAATACGCAAGGAGGTCTCTCCTCACCCATTATCACACAACTAGACATTCTATATTTATTTCAAACACTCCTTCATTTACAACACCTCTGCTACCCTCTACCTAAACCTTCTCAACTTTCAGATCACCACGCAAGAACTTATTATCTGGCGTACAATAAGCAGGGGGCACCCTAGACTCTTTACATTTCCCAACAGTCTAAGTCCCTTCCTGCCACCTTACTACCTTTATATTCTTTAATCTCCTCTAATCTACAATAACAACTTAAAAATCCATGTAAACCTACACATTCCCTGTCTCACTCACTATTAATATAAAACCTTATTTTTCAACAATCAGCCCCTCAGTCATTCGGCACACTCATTTTTCAAACCAAAAATAAAATGGTAGCATAAATTTTCCCTACAACACTCAAATATACTAAATTCCCTATATTTTCTCAAGTTTCTCTTTATCACCTTTACTCTTATATTAGGTATATCACTGCTAATCTCTCCAATGCTGTTACACAACTTCATATTCAGTCATTTCCCAATCTCACCTTTCATTCTTGATCTCACCAGTATTCCATCCTAATACCCTGCCGATTTACCATTTCTACAACTTTCTCCACTCTAACCTAATTTACCTTCGTTTTCCTACTAATTCCTATCCCACAAATATATATACTTCTTAACATCGTCAAACCCAACATATTCAATCTATCAGTTCTCATGCGCTGCCAAGGTTATACCAGATTTCAAAATGTTCTTCCTACTCCTCACGACCATGCTTCATCAGTCACGAAGCACCAACCCCCACCCCTAATGAACAGGGGTGGTGCCTTCATCAGTCACGAAGGCACCACCCCTTTTCATTAATTCATTCCCCCTACTCTCCTCTTACTTTCGTACTTTCCTTCCAGAACAACTTCTTATTCCCCTTGCAAGTATCCATTCATCCTCTCTCAAACTGTTTATTGCCCCTTTCTTTTTCTCCTACTTTAATGCAACTTTTGCTTTCCTCTTTTCCTCAGAATGTATCCATACACATTCAACCATTTTTATCGCAATCCAATTTTTGTACCTCAATTTCATATCCCTATTATTAAGTAGCTACATTATAATAAGGTTCAATAATTTTTTCTTTATTTATATATATATATATATATATATTTAATATAATATATATATATATATATATATATATATATATATATATATATAATATATATATAAATAATATATAATATATATATATAATTATATATAGTATTATATATTAATAATGAATAATAATATAATAATATATATATATATTATATATATATATATATATAATATATAATTATATATATATTATATATAAGTATATATATATATAATAATAAATATATTATATATATATATATATATATATATATAATATATATATATATATATATATATATATATATCTATTATATATATATAATTATATATATATTATATATTATATATATTATATATTAAATATATATATATAATTAATATATATATTATATATATTATATTATTATACAAACCACCACCCTGGCTAAACTCGAATATCTTGTTGTATACCTTTCGTTTACGGTTAACTCAGGGTTAGTAAAATTTGATAGTTTGTTAAGTTGCGTTATTTTTATCTTCCCTACCAATTAACCAGCACAATACTTAAAAATTCCTCATTTCAACAAAATATTCATAACAAAAATCTGTTTTTTTTTTTTTAATTCTTCATTTTTTTAAGAGCACCAAAACATATTCATTACTGGTTCCGTGACCAAAGAAGACGTTGTATCTGGAATAACATCTTGTGAATCACCATATCCTTCCTATTTTCCTACTGTTGCGTCTGATATTTTGGACACAGCTCCAGTTGTCTTCATATTTTGACTCTTATTTTGGTCCAATATTTATATTATTTTCTGAAGAGCATTATTAACAATGGTAACATTAAATTGGTTAATATCTATAAAGAATCGCTCATTTTTGCCACAAAAAAACATAACACAAAAAGTTGCGTTTTACAGAAAGGATTTGAAAGTTTTCAAATTGTTATGCAGAAATAATGGCAACCATAACGAAACTAAAGCTTTCGTTCGAAATGAAAAAACATTGGAGATATTGACTCTCATGCTTTTAAAGTACACATCATTACGTAATCCAGCAGTGATAACTAAATTTTTTTTAGTTATGTTATGCTGCAGCAAAGAGCATATTTCTTTAACAAGTATATATTTTATAGGACAATATTATTTTTTCTAACGTTTGACAATTCATAGAATGAAATGTATCGAAGCGACAATGAAGTCGAGCAGCCTTCAAACAAACTTTGATTGCTGTTGAAAACAGACAGCAAAGGTTAAATTGTAAGCAAATCTACTGCAGGCCTAGTGATACAAACCAATGGACTAGAATCTCCGAAGACGGAAATGTCTTTATACCCAATAAAGAATTAGCTAGAATATAATATTACTCACAAGTTTACTAGTCATCTTCGACATAGAGTTTGTTATTATATTATTATTATTATATTATATTATTATTATATTATATATTAGATTATTATATTTATTATTATTATTATTATTATTATTAAATTATATATATTTATTATATTATTATTATTATAATTATATTATTATAGTTTTACTTTACCTTCCACATTCACAGAATGTTTTCTCTAATTTCCGTTTAATTTGCTTAAATACTATTCTATGAAAGAATTTACAAAGATAAGTATAGCATATCTTATATTTATAGTTCCTGACCGGTTCGTCCGTAAACCTGGACATCAGAGAGTTTCGAATTCTAACAATTGAATGAATTCATTTAACACTTAGAATAAAGATTATACAAATTTTAATAATTTTAGGTAGCATTATTTTAAATTATATTTAATCTAAGGACCATTACTTTAAACTTTTTGTTATGTCTGGTTTAAAGATGTCCTATGTAGTAAGTTCTTCAGCTATTTTTAGTTTTGCTCTTCGCATGCGGAGTGTAAAATTTTCACATGTCTCAAAACAGTTTTTTCTTATGTTGAATAAAATGTTCAGAAAATAATTAGTGGTTTAAAGCGGTGCTGGTATTCCCTATATGTTAATCTATTAGTCATGTCAACCATTATACGTTGACATACAGTCAGACTCGGGACATTCGAATTGGTACCATCCGATATGGTGATTAACTTGAAAGGGTATCCTTAGTAGTGGTATAGTTTAACTTGATAACTATACCGCATAACCAGAAAAACTTTCTTAACATATAAAGAAAACTCATACAACACAAACCAAGCACACGATCATAACAGGATGCATTCCAAACTACACCACAGCATTCTACCTACACGAACCAAAAATCTACCCATAGACATACCACCTGACATGATAGGCACAATCCTTTGCTAAAACCCAACACTTCACATCCGCCACATAGCCCTCTCCAACCCCAGTAAAAAAAAAAACACCACACACAAAAAAAAACAACCTCCTTCTTCACCAACTCTGTATTACAAATAAACTTTGAACAACATACCATCGCCACCAAACAATTTACACGACACTAACAGAAAACTACCTAAGACGCAGACCACCAACACCATTTTAAAGTAAACATCCACCAAAAAATATCATCAGTAATCTAACTTCCCTACCAAAACTAGCCATTATCCTGGCCAAATTAAATCGGCCACCACAAAAACTTACAATACTACAAACATTGATTCAAATATCCTCAGCCAAACACACAAATATATGTCAAACTGTAACCTCCTACATGGGCAGAACGCCCAAGAAGCAAACGCAAAGAGGAGCCCACATCAAAAGCCAATCTTGAAAACCTCAATATTCTTAAAACAACACAAACACCACACAGAAACCCATCCTCAAAATAACCAATCTGACGGCATACCAGCTAAACTATGATTCACCAAATTTACACACAAAATTCCACATGGTCAACACAAACAATCTAACTCCGTACCACCTACCCAATCATCATAAAATAGCCAAAATTTTCAAACAATACTCAAACTACAAAAAAGAGTCTGGACACAAATTCACCAACCATATGGAAAACAACATATATCTCCAAATATCACTAACACATCAACACTCAACAAGCCATACAAAATTTCACTTCTCTAATACAAAAAGCAGCGAACAAAGCCATTCCCAGAGGATAAACATAAAAAAGAATACAAAACCTAACCCTAGCACGTGAAAATAGAAAACCATCAAACAACGTACTCGCTCAGAAAAATAACGACCGCACATCACATCCAAATGTACAACACGTAGATAACACCCTAACATTTTAAATCATACAATTAACAAACTTCCAGATCTTCCTCTACCAAAACATCAGCACACGAATAACACCAGAATATTGGAAAACAATAAATAAACTAAAATTCACCAAACACCAAACAATAACCCACGAATCCGTCAAAAACCCAAACACACAACCCCCCCCCAAACATTCCCCAACTCCACTTCGCAAACCGATCAACACCCACACACATTCAAAACCACGGAAAATCACAAAGCCCTAAAAAAAAAACTCAACACGACCCAACAATTAGAAAATACCACAACTGAACCCTAGAAAAGCGCAAACAAAGTCCACCTAACAACTTCGCCTGCAACTGCCCATGACAAAACCTCTCAAAACAAACCCCTCAAACATCTAGGAAACTCAATCAGTCAATACAAATATATAATCATCTCCAGCATCTACACTTCTCCCCCCAATCTGAAAAGAGCTATCAATTATACTAAACTAAACCAGAAAAAGACCCCTTTGACCCTTCATCAATATCGCCCCATCTCTCTATTATCTACACTATGCAAACTACTAAAAAAAAACATACTAAACAAACTAACTCCACACATCATCAAAAACAAATGCAACAACAGTTTCAAATAAAACACTAAAAACTATAAACTGCACTCAACAAACATTATCAACAACCCACAATCAACGGCCTAGACTCAAAACAAACTCATTAAACAATAATCATGCAATCAACATCAACAAAGCATTTGATAGCAATCACCCAAATCATAACTTATCGACAGTTATTCTTCATCCCCACACAACCAAAAAAAAAAAATTTCCAATTTCATATCAGGATAACAGCACAAATACAAACAGCCGATTACAAAAATCCAGAAACAGAAGCACAAACAACTGAGTACCCAAGGTTGAATACTATTCCCCACTACTATTCATCCTATTACGGCAGATCTACCATCCAACCACCAAAACAGATCACCAATGATAACAACTTACGCTATTGACATCACCAAAGCCCTACACACCAAAACCTAAACATGTTACAAAACCTGCACACTAACATACATTCAACCACCAGACTTCTTAGTGAATTCACCAAACAAATCTTAACGGGCTTCAACCAGATCTCCCGTCAACTTGCGCCACCCCCCCATCTACCTAAACAGCATTGCTATATCCCTTTAGTTAACACAACTCCAAAATCCTCGGAATAACACTTGACACACATCTCATCCTTCACAAGACACACAGACAACATAATTTCATCTGCAAACAAAAACTGAAAATATTAAGAACATCGGCACAGACTTCACAAACAGTAAACAAACATCCACCATTATATACAAACAATACATTCGCCCAAGCTCCTATAACTACGCTTCTCCAACTTTGCACCCTCTAAAACTTTTTAAATATAACAATAATCAAATAGTCTCCAAACAACACGCATGCGTAAAAATGATATATAGAGAAGTCTCTAAGAATTCAATTAACATGTAAATGCATCGCACTTCAACAGCATCGAACGAGTCTAACTACCTTTGCATGACATGAAAAATAAATGCATAAATTTTACCCATAGACACACCTGTGACCAAAGGCCACAATTCCTTTTCCCAAAACCTGAATACTCACACCCATGCTAACATTGCACGCTCAACCACACCCACTCACAGACTCCACAACCTCACTTCTTCACCAGCCTCTTATATTTGCTAAGTCAAATTTGTCTGATGATTAGGCTATTCGATCCAGTCCGTCATGCTGTTAAGCAACACAAAACATAACACCAAACTTTCATTTAACACTACCAGAAAACAACTTAAGACGCAGACCTCTAACAACATTTTTAACAAACATCCACCAGAAATGAGCACCAGAATTTCACTCGCTTAAACCAAGAAATCATTCGTCTTCCTTGCCTTAGTAAGATAAGCCGCCACCCACCCAAATTAAAACATTATACTACAAACATAGATCAACCTAACCAAGACCACCACTATTACATCTTCGCGAACTGTAATCAGTTCGCGAGTACAACATCCCACTTCTTCTCTCCTGTTTAACTAACTCGTATATATATATTATATATAATAAATATAGTATATATTATATAATGATATATATATATATATATTAATATAGTATATAAATATATATATAATATATATATATAGATTATAAAATATAATACTATTATATATATATATATATATATATTAATTATTGCTATTGCAGCTAAATCAAAAACTACCTCTTTACCAAAGATTTCGAGTAGAGGAGAAGCGAGTTCGGAAAAGGTAATGATATTGCTACAATATGCATGTAATATATATTATTCTGTGATAAATCGACTATTAACTTATATATTATTATATTATTATTATTAATATTTTATTAATTATATTATTAAATATTATTGAATTATTATTATTATTATTATTATTAATTATTTTATTATATTATTATATATTATTCATATTAATTATTATTTATTATATTGTTATTATTATTTATTATTATATTATTATATTATTCATAATAATCCTTCCTCTTTTCCCCAAGACCTGGGGGTAAGGTGTGTGACATGCACCAGAAACAGGAAAGTAGTAGGAGAATATGACACAAGTCGAAAAGAAAGCCCTGCATTACTGCCCCCTTTATACCTTTTAGTGAGAACTCGTCGCAGTCAGAAAAATCCACCCTAGAGCTTCACGGACTGCGACGGACCCTCACTGTGGTACCTCGTCAATATGGGGTTCATCCCCTATGAAAAACCCACAGCCATACCCCCTCCCCTCCCAAACCCCCGCCATTCACTCTTATTATGCATGTTTCTTCTCGCCTCTACCAAACTCACGTTTCTCTCCTTCAGTCATTCCTTCGGTCTCCCAGTTCTGATACTATATAGGGAATAAACCTTCGAATGGAAAAAAAAATCTCTCCACAATAAACTTATTTCTAAATTCAAATTACTTAAAGTTTACATATTTACCATTAGCATCCCAACTACTATTATATTTTATTGGATACTTTCATTATTTTTCATAATTCCCAAAAACTTTTTATACTAGAGAATAACAACTGCATTATAGAGTTGTATAAGGAAACTCCAGACTAGCCTCACTACTATAAAATAACAACTGGTAATAACCATACCTCCATGTAATACCCAGGCACTCAAGATCTAGTTCCCCTTTTCACATCCACCAAACGATTTAATTGCAACCACCACCTCCTGTCCATTTCACATATCTTTCCTGCCTAACACTCTTCGCATCATCCTTCCCTTTTCATCAACATATGATCCTAAATATTTAAACTCAGACACTTGTCCAGCTGTTCACATCATCTATACATAACTTCACACCGAGGACGTCCCTCCACTAACAATCAATACCTTACTTTATTTTCTGTTACACTTTCAACCCGTCCTTTTGCACCCTGCCAAATTCTCTCTATCCATCTTCTCAAACTCTCTTCAGATCACCACACAAAACCGTGAGTGGTGGTATAATATATATATATATATAGTATTATAGTATATATATATTATATATATATATATATATAAATATAAATATATATATATATATATATATATATATATATATATTAAATATAATTATATATATTATATATATATATAATAATATAGATATAATAAAATATATATATATATAATAGTATATATATATAATAATATAATATATAATATATATATTTATATATATATATAGTATATATATTGGTCGAAAGAGTGCGTCCGATTGACTGAAGTACTGAATTGGTGAAGAAATATGGTCGTAGAAGTGTAAGGATGTGTGGATCAAATCTTTACTATGAAACAAATGATTGAGAAAAATGTGGAGAAGTTATAAATTATATTTTAGGTTTTTATTGAATTTGCAACAAGCGGTAAATGATAGGATTTAATCGGGAACGCTTATAGCAGTGTAGTATATTAGGTGGTTAGGGAAAGCTTTCAAATGGAATCAAAGTATTGTGACGATAGTGAAGCATGTGTAAAATAAATGGAGTCGAAAGTGATTGTGTTAATATTAATACGGAGTGAGGCAGGGATGTGTTCTCCTTGGGTTAATTTCAATTTGTTGGTATGATAGGTTATGACAAGAATTAGAGTGGTGGACGGTGTTGGTTTTTAGAATGACAGACAGAATGAAGAAAGTGTAGGGTTCCCTACCTATTAAATGCTGCGGAAGATTTGTTTTGTGTGGCGAATCTGAAGAGAGTTTGAGAAGATATTGTAAGAGATTTGGAAGGATGTGTAAAAGGAGGGGCTTGAAATAAATGTAGTAAAGGTTGTGGTTAGTGAGGACAGTCCTAGGTGTGAATTTATGTTAGATGTGAGCAGCAACAAGTGTTGAGTTTAAATATTTTTAGGAATATAATGTTGGAGAAAGGGGAAGCTATTATGATGCAAGAGTGTTGTAAAGTTGCAATGCGGTAGGTTAATGTTGTGCAAACTTAAATTTCTTTGTGGATGTAAAGGGATAAGTCTTGATTCTATACAGTCTTACATGAGGTATTTTTTCCGTGTTAAGTATATGCTAGTGACACTACGGTCTTGGAATAAGAGAGTAGATCTGCAAGTATAACTCTCTC
>JABUQX010051099.1:0-10000 GCA_015478945.1 Trachelipus rathkii
ATATATAAATCCATGCTTTCACCCCCGCCCAGTGTATTAAAATGGAAATGCGAGTTAAGAGCTTAAATTGTTTCGTAATGAAAGACTGCGTTTACATATGCTTTGGGTCTCAAATTCATATGTAATTCAGTTATTAACTCTTTGCCAAATGTAAATTTATCCTTAAAAAGTGTTATGCGTTTTAATTATAAATGTGGGAATCATGAAACCGGAACACTTTTAAGGAACTTGAATAGCTGAAGTTTATGTCTGGTATCATTATTCTAAATCAAGGTTTTTACGTTATGAACCTCTTTTTATGAAAGATGTGTGAATTGAATGTTTATCCAACCTATGTTTAAGAATTAAGATGTAATGAATTAATCTATGCCGAAATGTTAACATACTCACCATAAGCGCAGATAGTGTCTGGGATTAGGAGCATTCTTTTTTTCAGTTGCTAAGTTTTAAGCATAAGAAGTTAATATTAACTTAGATAATCTTTGTGGGACAACCGGAGAAGGTTCACTCTTAATGGTCCTGTCTTAGTTTGCCAAAGGCACGAACAGTTAATTATAATTCTGTTGCTCAGGTGACAGATATTTCTATATGGATACCTTGAGTTGGGTAACGTAGGTAAAGTTTCGGCATTCAGTTCGATGCTTTTCTAGTCGAGTGTGGCTCTTACAGAGGCTCCTTAATCTCATAAATTCTAAAGAGTGCTGATGAACTCATATATATCTGTACGATGAATCAGCAAAGATCATATGATTAGAAAATCCTTTTAGGATTTTTAATTAAACACGAACACGAGTTTGAAAAGAGACTGTTCTTGTGTACTATATAAATTGGGGAATGCATAAGACAGTATTGTATTACACTTCTCTTTTGGTTTGATGAGTGTTCAATTAAAGTTTGTGAGTAAGTTGTAGATATGGTCTATTAATTTATGAGAAATACTTTACAATTAGCTGATTCTGGCTATAAAGATTCTAATAACTCATTTTTTGATTTGGATTTGCCCTAATAGGCATTGATTTAAAAGAGTATTCCCTCAAATAGAATTGATTAAATGTATGAGTGGATATGCCTTTTAAGTTAAGAGATGGTTCTATTAATCCATTTCCATTTGGAATATTATCTCATTTTATATAAACATAAATCAAATAATCATTTTCAAATCCATAAAAATTTAAGTTTCAATAAAAATCAAAATCATCATAATCATAATCAAATCTAATAATCAATTGCAGGTTAAGCATACTTTGGTTAATGCAGATTTTAAATCACAATATATTCTTATTTCAATCCTTTTTAAGGCACATCTAAGTATTCTGGGTGGCAGGGATTAGAATGTTCACATTGCAGTTTAGGTTAGAAGGTATGCTAATAAGTGAAATTGAGCTGATTTAGACAGATTGAAAAATTCCAGGTAGTATGAGTTCAAAGCAGAGCATGATCATATAGATCTTTCATGATTGAAGATAACTTCCTCTGTTGGGCATAAACTATCAATTGGCTTTGCAGTATTATAGAGTTTCATAGAAATTTGAAAGAAAGATTTAGTTTAAAAGGAATGTGTTGTCTTTCAGCAACAATTAGTTGATGGTATTATTGAAGAGTTCAGAGTGATCTTGCTCTGGTATAAAAAATATTAAATATTCTGGGGTATCTCAGACTGTTATCAAGATGAACAAGTATCAACAAAGATTAGGCCTGTGTTTAACTGTTCTCGATTAAACTACTCTTTGATTTAATATGAGGCAGTATATGGACTAGATTTATGTTTCTATTTAGGATTTTTCCGGTTCAGATAATAAGTTTGTTTGCTGCGGAGCATTAAAAGCTTCGCTTAGATTAGTTAATAATCTATCGGAAGACCGAAATCGCTTAGTTAGACTTTTTATTGGGAAATTAGTATGGTATTAAGGATTTATTTCGAAAAATACTACTTGTTTTTTGATATTTGACTCGTCATACTTTATCGTGTCGAAATATATATATCTAAGCAATTTATGCCTAAGTCATATAGGATGATGGTTATGTATAGATTTATTTTTGAAACATTAATGAATTTATTTTCTGTTGATATTTATTATTAGTGGCAATGATTAGGAAACATTATGAAAAAGCATATTATCATGAATGAGAAGAAATGGCGAATGGGATATTCGGAGTATTTTAATCTAGAAAGAATTGGAACATAATACTAATGATATTAAGGCTGATTATGGAGGAAGAGAGGTGAATAGTTAACAATCAGGAATAGAAGTAAGGTTTTGGATATCTTTTTAATCTCTTACAGATAGTTAAACTAGCAAAATTTTCCATTAATGCTGATGCAAATACGAAAAGATTGTTGTTATAAGTATGTCATTGATCTTTAAAAATTATTTTCTTTTAACATTAAAAATTTAAGAGGTCGGTTATTAGTAATTAGAGAAAAAGAAATTATGGAATTAGGTCTCAATTGGGATGAAAGGTCGAGCCGAATGTTTTATAGTTTCCTGGTGTTACTCATATGTGCAGATTTAGAATAATTACAATATATTGATACAAAAATAATTGAAAGGTGTGCTTGAGAAACACCTTATGCCTCAAACTCTTTATTTGTATTCTATGTGATGCTTCATTACTACTTGTTATAGGTTTTTGGCAGTTTATAGTATAGGTCAGGTTCTAGTTTAATATTTTTAAAAGAGCCAAGGTGGACCCTGCATATAGGCTTTGCTCTTTAGAGTTTGTTATTTGTGTTTGTTATTTTTCCAGTGTATAAATCAACTATTAATGAGAATTTTCTAATGTTAGTTCAATAAGCTAAAAGGTGTTTGATAGATGACTCCAATTGTCCTTTCATGGCTCTTAGGAAGAGCAAAAAATAGAAATATTTTTTGTAAAATAATAGGTCAAAGGAATTTATACAAATCAATATATAAGTTGAGGCTAGAGGTACAAGTATCCATTTTTATGTATACAATCATTTATGGACTAAGAAAAACCGAAGACAGATTGCTACAGAGTGATTTACAAACCTCTATTCTTCTTTCAAAATTAGCTATTTATTGGCTAAAGGGTATTCTTCAGGATTCTTTATGTTCAATGCTCAATGGCGCATATTAGTAAACTAGTAAATGTTTGTTGAGGCAATAAGGAAAAGATTTAAATGTCACACATCTTGTGTTGTTATGAACAGTCTTTGTTAACTTATAAAGACATATATCAGTAGATGAATGCCGGTTTCTTCTAAAGTACTTTCAAAAATATTTAAATTCATTAGCAGGAGTAACGGGCTGGATGAAGATTGTGATAAGAAAGCCCAACTCTAATTGGTTGCTGATACATGGCACGCCGCATTGGTTTTTCCTAAGGAGAATATTATTTTCTCCAGATCCTAAAAGGATGAAAATTGGACTGCTGGTTAAATAATTAACATTTATTCTAACAGATGATAAAGGCTATCGATCCAAGGGAGCATTGCGAAAGACGAGCTTTTATTAATGATGATGTGGATTAAATCCATTCTTATTGGCAAGATGATCTATTCACTATTAATCTTGAGATTTTGAATTCTAGATGTCACCTACATTGAGAGTGTTCACACAAATATCATTTCATTAATCTAATGGCTTCTGGATTACCAAGGAGAGGCAGGCTGTAAGAATGTTTTGTAAGACTGTATAGTATGCAAAAATTTAACAGTATACCTTTAAATATCCAAAAATGATAATCTTCCTCATCATTGAGTTAATTTTGTGCGTCTTTTGAGCATAATGGTGTGGACTTTACAGGAAATGGCTGTCAAGACGAATGGATAAGCCATTTATTTTTTTATTGTTATTTTTCACCTGCCATTAAATTCAATTTGCCATTCATGTTGATGTAACTTTGCGTTCTAGAAAAAGTCTGACTCTTACCAACTCTTTTCTTTAACTTTTTCTTTATTCATTTTATCAGGATGCTATACACACCTTCAAATATATATAGAGCAATAGGACGTCAATTTGTACTCACAGATATATATGCAGGAATTTACAATCGTGTGAAAATCATCTTTCTAGAGTAATAGAAACAATATATTGTTTACAAATATGTATTTCCGAACATATATTTGCGTAATAATAATAAACACACACTTGTGCATAAGATTCTCAGATATTCCTAAAAATAACTACAAAATCTCAGATACTTAAGGGGACGCTGCGCGTTTGGGGCGAATGATCACGCAACAGTTAAGGGATGTCTTATAAAATATAATCGATGGTGGGTGTGGAAACAGTCAAACCTTTTAAACCTACTTTCACACCCTGTTAGGAAGTTTTTCAAATATCAATGTTATCAATTCAGACCTTTAAAACCTATAGGTATAGATGTTAGAGTTTGGAGAAGTTATTGCTACAATTCTTTTGTGAGATATATGGATTCAAACCTACATATTAATAAACCATGAAGTTTCCCTCGTCATATGACGACAGTTGGGATACCTCCAACAAGACTTAGTTCACTAATTATTACTTTGCTCAAGGAAGGTTTTGAGAGACTTTCAGCGGTTATTGATGTGGGTGGTACTTGTTATTGATGGTGGTATGTGGTTTGGATTAAACTTATGTGCGCGCAGAACAAGTAGACAAATATTATAGTTACAGAGTTGGAATAAACATACGAATAAAGGTTGGAGACTAATAGTTTGATTCACAACACTCACGACCAGAACCTCGGTGAGCTTTCTTGGGCAGATTCCTCCTTCTGCATTTTTGTTGGTGATTGCGATTTAAAAGCAGGCAATGTTGTCATTTCATTTAGGGTTGAATTTGGTATAAACTTGTTCATACTATCTCTTTTGTATTTTATCACAGATCTGGATAGTTACTATTCCCTACATTTATCTGTTGCCATTGGAGAATGATGCTTAGAAGCACAAGCAGTGTTATAATCTTCAATTTAGCTGTGATAGATTTTAATTAACACCACTCGAAAACTATCGAGATAACGTTGATCTCCTTACAATTCAATTTCAGTCTTCAAGTAATTGTGATCGAGATCTTTTGCTATTAGATCGATCGTGATAGACTTCAACCCTTTCGGGTAATCAAAATTACACTCCAAACTATGAATATCTTCACGATCAAGAATTGTCTGTTTAGGACTAATATTATTATCAGCCTATCAAAAAAGATCTTCTTGACCTGGACTGCTGTCAAGTGTAGAAATTTCCTTCACAGGATCATATATCTGATTTGTAAAAATTTTAATTCTTTTAATTGCAATGGTTTTTCATTGCAACTAATGGAGGAGAGGATATAAACTGTTGAAAGTGCTTCAGATATATTCTTTTAATCAATTTAAAATTATTTCAAGTATTTTCTGAACTTGAAATTAATAGAAAATGAGCAAATGAACATTGTCTTGGCTACGTTTTAGTGGAATTTTATATTTTTAATACTTTAATATTTGTAATGATCTGAGAAGATTATGAGAAAGCCTTCTGCGAACAAGCCGCTTTACTAATAATTCAAATTTGAGCGTACCTATCTTTTGAAGTCTTGATTAGTGAATCAAAATTTTAAATAAAATGTAAGGTGTTAGGGGTAATTGTTGGGTAACATTTTCCCTTTTCCAGTAGTATCTAGTACCTACTTTCTAATTTCATTTGGTGGGTGTTACTCACTTTCCTTACCTGAATAACTTTTAAGTTGTTAGTTATAATTTAATAAGCCAAAAAGGCGAGTATATCTTTATAAAAGAATAATTAGCATTCCTCAGGATTCATAAAAAAGGGACGTCTTCTGATAACTAAAACCACATGAACCAAGGTACAGTGTTATGTGGGTTAGCACAATCTGTTATTCGGTATATCTTAAAAATATACATTTCCTTATTTTTAGTTGGGTTAGTAATGTTTTTTACTATTTTAGATCTGTATAAATAGGAATTTCTATATATGCATTATTTCTTTTATTCAATATTTTAGATTCTTTAGATGATTTTGACTCTGAATATTTTATAATCATGATGATATCCTTTTTAATAATTATTATTGTGTGTCTAGGACGACCTTTCTTTGGGAGCTAAACCTTCTCTACGTTCAGGTTAAACACCCCAAACAGGCGTGGGTTTTTAAAATAATTGAAGGAGGTTCGCTTAGGGCCGATTGCTGATTCAGAATAGGCTTTTTTAACTGTAGCGTGAGCTATAAGTGAATTATTTGAATTATTTTTTTTTATATCTTACTTTAAAATTACTCGGAAGATGTCTTAAACAGTAAAGTAATTCTTTTACTTTACAACTTAAATATATTTTTAGTCTTAGGTTTGAAAATATCTCCTTTTTATAAAAGAGCGAATTCAGTGCCCAAAGATATTTTAGTGGGATAGGCATGAAAAATAGCATTATAATAAATATACTAATATATTAACCTTACTGGGTCCTAAGCGATTCTATAAAACTCTTTGATTTTAGTTTGGGACATACTTGTCCGGAAGATTGTTTAGGCCATAAGGTAAGGAATTAATGGAATTCTTAACTAAGTTTTAATACTCTTTCCTTATTTAAATTCAAATATTATAATTCAAATCTTTACCTCAAGTTATTATTATGAAAATGAAACTCCGCTTATAAATTTATATTATACCGGAAGACCTTAAAAGTGTTTAGTAGACAGGGGTTATGGGTTAATAAGGATTCTTATCAATTATTTTTTAGATATTAAGATAGGATGCTCATTTCTTCATGTGCTTCATAAGAATATTATGCAAAAGCTGACAATAGTATACTTATACACTTTCAAAGATAATAATATAGATGGAGTACTAGATAATTAATTTTTTCGTATTAGCTTGATGCTATTCCCAGTGAATATTATTTTACCTTATCCCAGGATTATACTTAAGCTTGTTTGATTTTAGTTTCCATTGTTCTTAGAAGAAGTGCTTAAATTTGATAAATTTGTTGAAAAGATTAGTTATTTTGATATGAACGTAAGTTATCATAAGCATCATTTACATTTGTTTTAAATTTGTCTTCTCTGCGAATATAATGGAAATTATGATTCTTTAAATTGGTGACAACTTAAAGTTGAATTGAACTTTTGAAAATCCTATTATGTTTCAAGTTTTAGACGATCTGAAAACTGCGATAAGTTACTAATACTATGCAACAAGTGTAGTAAACAAATAGATTCTCGGTTTGATTAAAGCTACGCAAAACTGTAGACCAGACCCCGTTTTCGTTTTTGGCCAATTTAATTACGAAATTTTCTGAAAACAATAAATAGTAACGTTATCAAAAAATAGTTCAGTCTTCTGAATTTCTATGTGCAAAAAAATTTGAGAATTTACCCTCAACAACGTAAGAAGTTTTGAAACACACGTATTCCGACTGAACATGAATGTCTGATATTATCATTTATCCCTGTCTTACGAAATTCTAGTCTTACAATATAGAATACCAATTTAATGATCCGGAGGATAGAGTCATGAAATTTTTTTATTCTTAATTTATTTTTTTTTGCATTATATAAATATATTTAGATTTATTATTAATATTATCTTCCTGAGATTTACGAGTACTTGAGATTGTGTCACTTTATTTTTGCGTGATAATTCACATTTTTAATTATCCGTAAAATATTCATAAAAAAATGCAATGATATGCGTTTTCACTAGTGGTAGGCCCGATGCTTCTTGATAAAAATGGTTTTTACTATAATATTCAAAGTAATTTTTTGTGGATTCTGTTGTGATCGTGTTTTCTACATCTGTTTTTTTTTTATTGAAAAATGGTCTTCGTAAGTCACATAAGTTGTGAGATAGATCTATAGTATTACTTTTTAATATTTACCAATCAAGTGTAATTTGTTGATACTATATATAATATTTCTTTTATTCTTGTATAGGAAACCACTAAGGTTGTGTTATCGAATGCGAGTATCTAGACTTATTTATTTATTGTTTTGTATCATTATCATTTTTGACAAAATAAAACCCACTATATGAATTGTCAATCTCAGGAATTGTGCGTTTATTGTTACTCAGGGTAGGCAGGCTTTAATTTTAAATATATATATCTAATATAAAGTAATGCTATTTATTTATAAGATTATATAATTAATAACTAAATTATTCTTCAATAAACTAAGTATTAATCATATATTCACTTGGAACCTACACAACTCATTTATTATCATGGGTTTAGGTAGCCAGCTTCCAGATTAAATTTTTTATATATACTTAAAATAATATATTATATATTAATATATACATATATTATATATAATTAATAATCTTCTATTACCTGGGTATATAATATTAATGAGAATAGGATATATATAGTATAAGTTATATATAATATGCCATATTACCATTTGCTTTCATTATTGTAATTATATATATTATATATAATATTATATTATTTTTGGCTACTTTTTATTTCTATTATTTCTCTTAATACACCTATACTTATATTAATGTACTCTATTAGATTAAACTTTATATTGGGGAATATAAGATTAACAGTGGTGGCTGTGAAAAAAGCTTGGAATATTTAGAGGGGCATGCATTTTTTTTTTTATGGTACACTATAGTGAGTCACTTTCTGGAAAGACATATATACCTGTTCAGGGGTTGTTGCCATATGATAACAATAAAGAACAACAATGAAAAGTTTCTTAATGATGATGTAATGATGATTAAATCTGCTGTACTAACTAATAGAGAAAATGATATTTAGATTGGTGAAACGTAGTGGAAGGAAAATGGTGGAATGTTGTGAAGAAGGAAACACCGTCTATGTAATAGCTCAAAGGAAGATGAAACTGAGATGTGATGAACTGATAAAACAATGCCAAGGCACCAGGGATGGGGTTTTGAGCCTCATATGGGTCAGGTCAGGCTGGGGTGGTGGCCAATTCTAAGATATGCAGGGGTACTTCTTGTAGCTGATTGGGGATATGCAATGACTTCTAGTTTCAGAGATTTCGTTAACGTTGTAATGAGGTTAGAAAAATATAGTGTACATGTATGTATGTATGTTTGAGTAACTGTACAGATAGATAACCAGTTTTTTACTTATGTCTAGAATAAATTCTAAACTAAAAGAACATCTAGAGATTAACTTGCAGGTTAAGTTATTTCGATTTGGTAGAGAATATGGTTCGTTCATGTTTGAAAGTGAAATTGACTTTTATTGAATGATGGCGACGAATCAAGTATTTATTAAAACTAAGAGTCTATCTTTTGTGGAACTGTGAAAAAAATGGAAGAAATAATGGTGATGAAATTCAAAAGAAAAGCAGTCAAATAAAGGTTTTTACACTAACTGAGGAGCTTAAAGATGAAATGGAAGCACATTACACTGGGTTATATTTTTTATATTTATAATTTATAACATATATATAATGTCTTAAACTTTTTTTTTTCCTATAAAAAAATATTTAAATATAAGAATACTAACGATTTACTATATTTTGTCTTTTTCTTGTTTTTTGAATCCATATTATATCCAGTTTCAATAACATCTGAAGAATCACGAGATTCCAGCAAGTCTGTAACTTCTTTTGTAACCAATTTACATACTGAAAAAAAACAAAAAAAAAACGAACATTTAATAGCTACTCAACGCAAATTTCCCAAAAATAAACGAACAGCTATAATAATTACTCAGCACACAAATTTACTAATCACAAAAATATGTATAAAAGATAAAATAATGTTTAGGTTCACCTTCACACTCATTTGCAAAAATAACACCGTACTGTTCCTCCTCAAGACTACCAGCAAATGAAATAGTAAAACAGCTACATGATAATAATAATATTAATCCAAACTGCGGACAGAAATTTAGTTTCATTTTCCTAAAATGCTGAAAACAAAAATAATGATTTTTAAATAGGGCCCATTTAAAATAAAAACATTAATTTAACAGGAAAACATTAAAAAACTTTTACTAATACTATATATATATATATATATATATATATATATATATATATATTATATATATATATATACTATATATATAGTAATAA
>JABUQX010051100.1:0-10000 GCA_015478945.1 Trachelipus rathkii
CAGCTCCCTCGTGCCATACGTTTGCGTGACAAAAATCTTACCCTAATAGCTTTGAAGTACAGTATACCAAACTGAAATAATTGAGTCTTCTAGTAGCAGATTATTTATACTCTTATACGGAAGAAATTTAAAAACCATGAAAACCTTCTGTAAAAACGTAAACTGATCTGTGAAGATGAAAAATTTTATACAATCGTATATCGACACATACAGTAAATCAGCATACAAAGGAATGTTCCTTTAAGTTGTATTCATGCTATATCGCTGCGTACCGTCATAGAAACAGTCATTTAAAAACTTGCTGGTAACGTAAGGAAAACTTAAAAATAGAAAAGAAGCTAATTTACAGAAAGGGGAGGTGGTGTTCCTGAACTTTACTTGTTTCCGTTATATGCCCTTTGATAACCAAGTGGCTTTCTCAATGATGAAGAAGGTAGTAGTTTTTTACCAATTTGAGAAGAATGAAATTAAACGGGAACCATACTTCTAACAACAAAACAAGATCTCGTTAACAATCAATCAGTTTTCGTACATAACCTCGGATCTAATATTCCCCCAAGCTGCCAACAGATCGGTAATAACTTATTCTAATCCATATGTGTGTCAACAGCAGCCTTTGAGATTATAATGTACGGATCAAGTTGAACAGATAAGATAATTATAGAAGAAAGAACTGCATAAAATATATAAATCTAATGAGTTATAACTCATGAAAAGATGAGAGATCCTATATCAAAATGCTATACAAATGTAGTTAGTCTAAAAGTTTTATTAATTCCCTCAGAATGATTCAGTTAGGAATCAGATGACTTTAAAAGATTGGATGTGAAAGAGAAGATAATTTTATAACATGTACATTGGAAAGCTTACCCATGAGGAGTAAGAAAACGGGTTAAGCTCTATATAATATTTTAAATGATCAGATTACATGGAATGAACTCGCTCCAACTCATTATTGATGGAGAAACAAGTAAGCGGAATCAAATTATTGTTGAAACTTGATTAGCCATTGTCGCGTGATTGGGAAGGCTCCTTGTAGCAGATGGAACAGATCAAATAGAGGACTCAGACTATTTAATTTTCCGAGAACTTAATCATGAATAAAGCAAGAGTTAGCGGGGATTGGATAATCTTCCAATGCCTATATGTTGACGCAAGGTTCTCTGGTTACTTCTTATTGCATCGGATAGATTTAAGCTGATAAGTAAAATTACATTACGTTCAAGTGTAGGAAGAATCATAGAAAAAACCATAACATCGCTTTCGAAATGGATTAGTTCTAATTATTTATTGTATGAATTTATATGATTGCATTATTTGTTAATTTAAAATTATGTATATAACTTATGTTATCTTTCTGTATAGTGTATTGCACAATTTGTAATTTACAAGTTAATATTAATTTTGTAATTAAAATAGAAATATTTCATTATATCCACTTTATATGTTGCCAAAGTAAGTAAAATGAATATAAATTTTTTATTGTTAATGTCATTGTAATCATGGAGGCTAAGGAAGAGGTCGATAAATATTATTTGATGTGTAAACAGCATACCAGTTACGGTGGTTTTCAAAAGGTTTGACAATCAAGTTTCCGTCAAATTAATAAAAAGACTGAAAAAATATTTAGAGAGGTGAGGATAGCTTTTATTTGGTAGTCTGTGGTAGCCGACCTCCTAAACCTCTAACGAGAAAAATGTTTCACGACATCGGAAAAATAGCACCGATTAGATAACATATGGCAGCTATTTGACAGATATGAAAAAATATAATCTATACATATGGATGGTATCAATTATAATTAATTTTGTGAATAGATTATCAGATACTATGTTAAGGGTTTTTAAATAGATAAAAATCAAAGATGTTGCTCCATGAGTCAAAGAAATTATAAATGAAGATGGTAGATAATTTCAAATGAATGGGACAGATATAGGGTACATGAATTTTAGGCAATAGAGTTTCAAGAAATATGTTTACCTGGAGTATACATAGGGTATTTACAATACACATTTTCAGGTAATAAAGCGCAATAGTTAAGAGATATACACGAAAGAAAGAATGAATGCATAGTTTGTTCACGAAGAATGTGATACATTTAAATATTTGATATATTACATAGACGTGGCGTACTCTATAATCGGTCTTATCATAGAACACTTAAGAATAACACCACTATAGAGATGGTGAAGACAGAAACTTCTGTACCTATCAACTCAATTGGAAAAATAAAGATAACACGGGTGGTTAAATGTAGGGATTTAGTAGAGTCTTCAGGAATCTGGTGAAAATTTCAGAAAAGGGTATGAAGCTGGATGGTCGAGGAGAAGTTTGTTAAAGTAGATACCATATCAGAGAATTCCCGAGAGACATGTGAAAATTATACTATCTTGAGGAATTTACGATGGTGAAAAAATAAAAGGAGGCTTCTATAATACAAGAATTATACGAAAATCAGATTTGAACCCTAAGTAGTCACGAGTATAAAAATAGAAAAAATATTAGATCTAAAGGGAAAGGTAAAAAATAAACAGTATCTTATCAAATGGATAGGTACCCAGTGAATTTTAACAGTTATATAAATGCTAGCAAAATTAAGAAACTTGATCAGTTTATTTTGTGAACATGGAGAGTGATAATATTTTATTTTACGTTGGCACACGTCTTCTATGGATTATAGTGATCACGAAAATAAAAATATCAGACTAACTAGATTATTGAAGTCATAAAACTGAACAAGAACTTGGTACGAAGTTGGGTTATGCGAAAGATACTGATGCGCGGTAGAAATGTGTTGAAATTACCTTTAGGTTTAAATATTTTAGAAGTTTGTGAGAATGTTAAAAAACGTATTAAAATTTAAGCACAGACTGAGTGTTTATCTGAGAGAGCCGATAGAGAATATTTCTTCGAAAGATATTTAATAAACAGAAGGTCTTATAGAATCTTCTATTGATGTGTTGTAGATTTATACAAGCTATTTAAATCAATGTAATATGTAATAGATTTAGAAATTTCTATTTAATAGGCCATTCAATTCGAGACAACGTGTTAATCCCCTTTAAAGTCTCAAGCCTAGTAAACTTGGAATAGATAGAATTTCAGTTATTTCTTACACTTCATACTTGTTTCGTCTAAATGTAGTTACTACGTGATGATACATTATTGGCGATTACAGATATCAAGGCTTAATGATTAATACATTATGTCCCAACATGGAAAGAGTATTTAGATTAAGCTTGTAGCAAAACAACACTATGAATTTCATTAATTTTGGTATACGCCCTCAACAGAATGGTTACAGTCGATCCTGAGGTAGTTTTACAGTCTGGTACAGGCTTGTAGAACTCCAGTATGTTGGAAACACTAAGCACAGTTATCAAGAGTGATACATTTTCCTAAGGATGGCAGAGTTATAAGTTTTTCTAGTGTACACGTATATACCTTGAATAAAATGCTCAATTTAGAAACCGTAAGAGTGTTATAAGAGTTGTCGAAGGGCAACTTACCCATTACACAGGTGATGGAGCGTTGGTAAGAGTGCATATACGGAAGAAGCTTCCATAGTGTAAAGAGTCTAGCTTCGTAAATAAGTTTCTGTTGAAACAATAAGCATGTCTATCGACGATCATTTTCTATTTAACGCTGCCCTCATCGGCCTCTATGGTTCTACAACCTGCTAATAAAATATCAGATCTATACTACCAATATTGAACCCTATAATTTCTACAGGTGACGACCACATAGTGTAAGTGAAATAATTCTTGACATCTGTTGAGAATATATTAGTCCCCTCTGCCTTTATGATATTTAGAAGCGTTGAATATGTAGAAATGTATTTAAAAAATTAAAGCTAATACAGAAATTATCGAACATGATGAAAAAAGAATATTTTCTATGAAAATAATTTCAAAGTCGGGGTCTTTCAAATCGGTTACTGGATGTGTTCATGGCCTTAACAAAAAATTTGACAAACAAGTCTTATGGTAAAGATTTAGTGTTTCTTGTTAATGAATCCGTTACGAAGATAACGTGTTAATCACCATAAATGCTCAACATCATGTAAACTGAAAAGATAAGAGGTGAGGTGGCCTTTTCGTTCAGGTGTGGGCTGCCGTTGGACTTGGCGACACCGCCTTGCAGATTGACATGTCGACTATGTATAAAGTAGCATCGACGAATCGATCATCTTCACCTATTCGATACATTAATGAAGTACCTTAGAACCGGCTCATTAGTTGGCGTATAGGTTGCGAAGTTTATTTTTATTTCCATTCTTTCATTCACTTCTTGTAATTACTCACATGCAGACTCAATATGGAGAAATAACGAAATAATATCAAACCATCTCTTAAGGATCTAAGTACGTTATGTATCAACGAGAAGAGTATTTGTTCACAAATGACGCCGAGGAGTTCATTACTTTGTATGCATGCTTCTAAGATGTTTCAAGATTCTGGTGTTTGTACAGATATTATAGACCATCAGTTATGTAGGGAATACTAAAGCCTCTTTGTTCAGAGTAAGCTCTTTTCCTAAATGGAATAGTTAAAGATCTATCTTTCCACAATATGTCAGGATACTTTACATAGTGTTTAGTAGACCCACCTGAGTTCGATTCGTATTTATAATAAGCGTACGTGGAAGGTAATCAGTACCACATGCTCCCGAGATACGTGTCGGGATCATGCAGTGTGTAAAATGTAACATCTAGAAGGAGCTCCAGCTTCTTAACGCAGAGGATACATTGACTAATAGGAATAGTACATCTTTCAGGGGTTCACGAATGGCAAGAGGATATGGTTGAAGGTGGAATTTTTTTTTGCTGCGACGATCAGAGGTGCTATCCTTTGTTTAAATCAGGATAAGGAGGTAAATACCTCGCTAAAAAAGCAGCTAGGATCGGTGTGATACTTTCCAGAATTATGGGAGGTATGACCCTCGAACCGCTGTATAACAAAAGATGTAGCGATTAACACGATGCATATCGATGAAATGTTAGAATTGATGTTAAAACGAAAATACGAAAGTAATGATGACTGGTCAAGGTGTAGGTCGCGTAAAAAAAACTATAAAGAGGAATAGGAAAGAACACTAATAGAAAAAGAAGTGAATTGATGTTTTTTGTGTTTTGCCTATTTTTGAGTGGTAATTGTTTTTTTTTTTATATAAACAGTGAAACTGTAACTATTTCGTATATAGGATATTTAAACAAATCTCTCCTCATTATAACGTCCGGCCGATTGTACCATGTCAAGAGCAAATTTTCCTTCATTCCTCCAGCCAGACTGTTGCTTAAGAGTGAGATTGGATTTCTTCTCAGTGAACCCTACACAGATCATGTGAGTTGAAGTCTAACTTTTATTAGTATAATCTCGTTCACGAGCGATTCACAAAACTAAGATGTTACTCTCGAATTCAATATCCTGGCTCTGACCAATATCTTGAACCCTCTGACAGTGTTTTTATGAGTCGAAGATCTAAGTTAGTAAACGAAGTTTAGATCTGCAGGAATCCGATCATATGTATCAGCAGACAAATTCCTGTAAGTGTTCTTAATCACTTGAAGGATATTTTAAAATGAACATTCACGAGCATCAGCTGTCAGAGTTACCCTATCGAATTAATATTGAACTTTACTAATATTCCAAAGATGGAAGGAGTCTCATTGCATGCATGTGGATATTAAAATTTAAAAGATTGCATACACACACATACATTAGTTATGAGAACTACACGGTTGACTTAAATTACTAAAAATAGGATATAACGGTTTATGTAATTCTTTATGGCAGAAGTGTAAGACGGTGAATTAGTAGTTTCTCTCAAGAAAGACTTATTCTACAAGCTGGACACGCATCAGGTTAACTAGATCTACACCTGAATGTGCCTTTAAGTTAAAGCGCTGTTTATAGCCACAACTACTGCAACAAAGCTATCTTTAACTTACTGATGCGTATTCCTTTATATACGTAAAGTAAATAATCCCCTTAAAACATATGGAAATAGTAGAATTCTCTTTTGACGATACAGAAAATAATCCAATCAAGAGAATTTGAGACTAAATTTTAACCTTTACTCCAAGGATTTATTCGAGTATATAATATCCTAACAATCTGTCATGGTAAAGCTTACTCGAGGTAATAATAGGAATGTAGAACCGAGCTATTCTGTGAAATATGGAAAGTCCTGCCCCTTTAATTTACCCATTTGATTAAGAGGTATCAGTTTAAGCAGTGACATGGTCAACCCACTACGGTCGTGATTATGAGATGATAATATTAAGACACTTCTCAATGTCGCGTACCTTTTTCGTATTTATATTGCATAATACTGTTGTGCAGCGATAAAACGCGTACAGGTGTTGAATTCAAGATTACAAAACAGTAATTTTATATGCTACGATCTCACTGCTGCCTTTCTGTTGTAATGCTCTCAATCTCATACTAAGAAAAGGACACATTAGGGTTGAAGTCTCAAATTTGACAACAGCTTGACGTCCTCATCTAAGTTCTGGTGTATCTGGAACATCCTCAAATCATCGGGAGATTGACAGAGTACGGAATATAATCTTGAATTATTAATGATGAATAAAAAGATAATAAACCGTCTTCGGGAAACGATCGAGGATTTTAGGTTATTCGCCTGTGATGACTGAATTTCTGTGAAATTGGATACAGACTCTGATCTTATCTTCAACACTTCCTAGGGATTGTTCGAGCAATGGACATTGGATAACCGTGTATTTCTTGTTTATAAAATAATGTTGTATATTTCCTGAACTCTCCGCATTTAGATTTTATGTTTATAATCATTATTATTATCTTTTTTTAAAATAATAATATATGTTCAATATGTTAAGACCTTTACTTGTTGTGGTGATGGGTTACGGAGAAAGATAATGGGGGGTGGTAAGATATTGCTGTGGGTCGTGTCAGAGACTTCATAGCTGATGTCGTGTGGAAGTATCTTCTATCGGATATACAGTCGGCCATGAGGCAAGGCGGGGACATACCCGCCTTTCAATTATGATTTTTCCTGTAACCTATCAGTTCTAATTTATGTGTTACAGATTAGTATTTATTTGTAAATATTTTTTTTAAATAATTTTTTCTTTTAATAAACTGTGGCAAATAATTTGATGCTAAAAATTTATATGTAAAGGATTATGTAGTCTGGCACTATGTTTACAAGGCTTTAAAATAAAAAGTTGTTTTTCCTTCTGCTTTTATCGCAAGAAATTTTATAAGCTAAGACGAAAATATGACTTGATATCAAGTAAAGAGAGGGTAGAAGGGGTGGGAGGGCAGTTTTATTTACTGATTTTAGGAAGTTTGAAATACAATTTTAATAAAAATGACTTGAATCAATAATAATGTCAATATCGGGTAGGAGAGGGGTGCGAGGGTTGTGATTACTGTATTTTAAGGTATGTAAAAACATAATTTTTGATTATAAAACATGAAAAGCATAAAAATTTTAGTAACTCAAAAATAAATTAAAAATAAATAAAAATATAAATTTGAAAAAAATTAAGTTGAAAACAAAAGAAGCTATTTATAAAAAACTAAAAATTTTATTAATAAAACAGAGCACGCTTGCGTTCTCGGCCGGATTGCACATGCGGGCGTGCGCACGGCGCTCCATTTGCGCGGATCGCTCGCGGCGGCAACGCATCGTTTCGCGTCGGATCTCTCCGGCGGGTCGCGCAATATTTCTCGCCGTCGGCTTGGGACTGCTGACACAACCCGCATTGATCATGAGGGACCTCAAACACTCATATCGAATCATATTTTATAAACCATATTTAACACAATATTGTAATTATTGTTCAATAATTTACTCAAACAAAACAACGCTTGCCATTGCCATCAATAAACTTAATTAGATCAACTCTTTCTCCTTTTCTATCACATATCTCAAATTTTAGCCTTCTACGATCAATTTTAATTTTAGGGGGCAGCGTCCCTTCTTACGGGGTCAGGTAGTAATCTCGTCTACGAGAGATTACATCAGATCCTTCTTCTTAATACGCTATAAAATTTCAGCCTCTACGATTAATTAATTTTTTAGGGGAGCGTCCCCTTACGGGGGGCCGCAGTAAGTAATGTTACGACGAGAGTCCTCATTAGCTCGATGAAAATTAGGTCCTAATGCCTTCGAACACAACACACAAGGGCGTAAGCGATATTTTGTCGTTCGCTTCTGGTGAGGTACCCTATATACTTAATCTTAAGCGTCTTAAAACTCCGATTTGCGCGTTAACACATACAATAACAACTAATCTAATGTAGAGCTATACTATATAGTTTTTTGGAGAATGCCTGCCCCGATCAACTGTCATTTATCTACTTTATAGATATATATATAAGTATATATAATAATATAATATATAGTATTTAATATATAGTACCCAAAGAATACTTATTATTAAAATTTAATGGTATATCTTAAGATACTAAAAAATGTATTTGATGGTTCTGTTACTAAATACTAATAACACTAACTTGAAATAGTGCAATCTATTTACATACTTGTTCTCTCCTATAGAATCAAAACCATGAAGAAACTGCTAATTCATAAAGTTTGCTCATTGTACATAGTGTTCTATTATTAAAACCCAACTATGTGAAAGACATCATCGATCGAGGTACCGTTTTTGAGTAGGACCTATCGCTTCCTAACTCATCAATTGAATTTAGGTAAAAATACCGATACGGTCACGATAACTAGTTTACATTTGCCTGTTAATATATCAGTGTGTCTTGATTGATAGTGATATTATGCTTCCGAGCTGGCCGCCACCGCAAACACACTCTTACTCAAAACTTATTTGTATTTATAGTGGGCAAATATCCTTATTATGGCTATGGAGTTATCTATATTTGAATATAATTATATAATTATATAATATACTATATATTATAATTTATAATATATATAATAATATATATATATATATATATTTTCGGTGTGTGTGATAAGCATTCCCTCAGGTTGGATGTGCGCATATCCAACATTCCGACAAGGTAAGCCGCTTCTGATCCTTCTAACTTTCACTTGTATCCTACTAAGATCTTTGAAACTTCCAATCCATTCTCAGATATCATGTAATCTAATTACATTTCTTTTTCAATCAGCAGAAAGGCTTTCGGTCTTGCCGATGGTCATTGGTGGCAGAAATACTGTGTAAAATATCAAATCGATTTATAGTTTCGCCGCCTATGACAGACTATGGGGAGACATAATTAGAATGATGACTTGAACTATAAGATTTCGTTGAAGGGTTAAATTGTACTAAACGATGGCTTTACACTCTCACTACCATTTCCAAACTCCCTACTTTAGGTTTTTTCCTTCTCTTTGCTTGCTTATGTCGAGTTTCTTTCAAATCGTTCAATATTGGCTGTTGTTGATGGGGAGACTTCTTCCTTCTTCTATGTCAATAGTGGTGTTCCTCAGGGTTTTGTCCTATCTTTTACTCTATTCCTGCTTTTCATTAATGATCTGGGCTGCTCATCTAACTCTATACACTCATATGCCGATGACTAGCCCCTCCATTCTTAAACTCATTTCAAATCTGCTCCATCTTTGGCTTCTAGAATTGCCTCTCGTCTAATCTTTCCAATTCTATTCTCGCTGATCTGGATAGAATTTCCCGATGGGGCAGTCTCAACTTTTTGAAATTCAATTCAAAAACCAAACTTATTCAAATCTACCACTCTAAACACACCATCTCTATCGATAGTTCTCTCGTCTCTCCTGTTGATAATATAAACATTCTTTGCCTTAACATAAAAAAAAATAGTCTTAGAAACATCATAATGGTTGCTAGGGCGGTCTCAAAGAAGCTGGTAGTTCTGCTTAGAGTGCGTGACTTTTTTTTCTCTTCTCAGTTACTCTAACTATACACACATCCGTCCGTGTATGGAGTACTGCTCTCATATCTGGGAGGGCTCTGGCTTCATCCGGCTTTTGGACAGGGTCGAGTCAAAGAGGT